>VMDO01016886.1:0-46425 GCA_007922755.1 Pedetes capensis | reverse complement strand
CATTGCTCTAGGAAAAGCTGTGGCAAAAGATCTCTTTAGAGTATTGAAAAGCAAAGATGTCACATTGAAGACGAAGGTGCGTCTGACTCATGCCATGGTATTTTCAGTCGCATCATATGGTTGTGAAAGCTGGACATTGAACAAGAGAGACAGAAAAAGAATTGATGCTTTTGAATTGTGATGCTGGAGACGTCTATTGAATATACCATGGACTGCCAAAAGAACCAAGAAATCTGTCCTAGAAGAAGTGCAACGAGAGTTCTCCTTGGAAGCAAGAATGGCCAGACTGTGTCTTACATATTTCGGACATGTAGTCAGTTGAGATCAATCCCTGGAGAAGGACATGATGTTTGGGAGAGTGGCTGGTCAACGCCAAAGGGGAAAACCCTCCACCAGATGGGTTGACATGTGTCTGCAACAATGGGCTTAAATATAAATAAGATGGTTTGCCTGGCACAGAATCAGCAAGCGTTTTGATCTGCTGTATATAGGGTCGCTATGATTTGGACTCAACTCAAGGGCACTTAACAACAAAAGAATTTATTCATTTCTTCTGAGTTGTCGAAGTTGTCAATATATACTTGCTCACAATATTCTCTTATGATCTCTTTTTATTTCTGTTGCCTCTGTTGTGACCTGTTTCTTGCATTATCTATGATTCTCTTTCTCTCTCTCTCTCTCTCTCTCTCTCTCTCTCTCTCTCTCTTTCTCTCTGGTCTAGACAGAAGTTTATTTTTAAAGAATATTTTCAAAGGATTAAGTTTCATTATTTTTCTCTCTTTTCTTATTATCTTGTATTTTGTTCATTTCTGCTCCCATCTTTATTTCCTTTTGGTTATTATTGAATTTCATTTTTTTTGTTTTTCTGGTTCATTGATAAGTAAACTTAGGTTTTTATTTGATGTTATTTTCTTTCTAAATATAGGGATTTATCAGTATAAACTTCCCTCTTTGGTGTTCTTTCATTGTATTTCATAAGGTATCCTAATTCCTTCTTTAGTTTCATGGTGGCTCGAGCACATCTTGTTTTATTTCCAAATAGTTGCTGATTTTCTCGTTTTGCTTCTGTTATTAACTTCTAATTTCTTTCCATTTTGGTCAAAAAGATATTTAGTATGTCTTCAGTCCTCTTAAATTTGTTAGCACTTTTGTCTTAACAGGTCATCTATTTGTTTCAACTGAAAGGAAGACTCATTTTAGAATTGTGTGTGAGAATGTGTTTGTGAGAGAGAATCACACACACTCATGTATGTATAAAGAAGATCTAGTAGTAATAATCTCTCAGCCAGTGTTTACAGACTGATTTTCTGTAGAAGATCTTCACTAATAGACCTGATTTAAAGACACAGGTGCTCTCCAACATTTTCTAGGGATGCTTCTACCCTGCATCTGTGTGTGAACTTTTATCCCAGTTCCGTGGAGAAATAACAAATGAAACAATCAGCTCTTGTTTATCAGGAAAAATCACAAGATTAGTTTCTGACAATTTATTTTGTTCATTGAATGGACCATGTTTTCCTCTTTCTTTGTATATAATACACTCTTGTTGAGATTTGGAAATTTGAAGACTTTTCAGTTGTAACAGACTGGCTTTGTGTAGGAGAAGACCTTAAATAATCAACCTGACTTAAAGGTTCAGGGTATGTTTCAAGATTTTCTGTAGATAACCTCTTCCCTGCAGGTGTACATGCATTTTTATCTCAATTATCTGTATATATGAATGCCTTTAAAAGGCTTTATTTTACTAAGAGACATACTCTTGTTTCTTCTCAATGGTTTTCATTTCAGTGGTTTTCCTTTGTCCATTATCTCTGGCCTCTGTTCTCATGTGACTATAGACTCCCTTCAGCTCTAATATGCTGCAGTGTCCAACAGTACTTTCAGTGGCCTCCAGCTTAGTATCTATGCTATGTCTGGCTTCCTATAAATTTTCATCCATTTTATTTTCTGAGTCAGAGATGATAGCCAAAAGTCCATTGGGAAATCCCCTGTCAATTCAGAATATTCCAAGAAAATTCCATTCATTTCTGTCTGCCATGAGAAAAGATCTTTGAATTAACTGTGTCTTCCTGACCATGCAGCACTTCACTAGGAAAAGAGTGAAGTAGATTTGAGAAAAATAACATTTTTTCTACTAACTTGAGTGAAGTTTTTCTTGAGTATATATTTGATTGGTTACTGTATTTACTTAGTTGGCCTCTGGAGATTTCAGGGATGATTTTCATCCATATAATGTGGCTTGTTTGGTGTTTCCATGGGTGAAAACATGCTTGAAACTTTATGGTCTGTTGGCTTGCTGACATCATGATCCATAGGGATTTTTGTTTGTTTAAATGTTCTTCCCTTTAGTCTAACATGTAGTTTAGCTTTGAGACAGATTAATGTGTGGAATCTTGACAGAGGGGCCACTCAGGGGGATGATAGTCCAGGATGGGTAAAAGCCTACTATGCCAATCTGGAATCAACAGCAGAGCACACTCTTCACTTCCCAGGGCCCAGGGCACATCCTTAGAGGCAAAAAAAAAAAAAAAAAAAAAAAAAAGGCAAGATGGCGCTGACTTCCTGTGACACACCCCTAGAGCTTCTCCCCGCTGATATGGACACCTTGCACCTCCCCTTATAGTTTATGTATATCATTGTTCTCCCCAGTCACGGGGTTTACCGCTTAAAAGGCTTGCTTTTCAGAGATAATGTTGAGTTGATGCATGACACTCTCCCAGAGTGCTTCTTGTCTCTATTGCACTCACTCTCCTCAGACCCTCTTGAAACCCGTGTGGTGGCAAAACCACAACTTGGCATCCAAACAGGTACCCTGCATCTGAGGGTACAGCAACAGGAGACAATTGGATAGTCTGTGAAGCCCAAAGAGGTTGAGCAGGTGAGTGATCCCGTGGGCACATGGGTAATCTACCAGCAGGTTCCTGGGACCTGTAACTGCAGTATCTTAGAGCTTTACTAAAGTCAAGATGGCTAACATTAACAGAAACTCAGGCTAAACAGATTTGGGATACAGTGAGCCACATAGCTCCTTGACTTGGCTCATCACACATTCTCAATGCAGACATTTGCGGTTGAACTGCCTGTTGTACGCATTGAGATGAAATTCTCAATGGTTTCAATCCACCTCTTTGTTTTTATCCTATCTATTCGGCTATTAACCAATGTTTGGGGGAGCCCTAACAGAACAACAGATAATAATACAATGTATGTTAGCCAATCAAACCAAGGAGAAATCTCCAAAAGAAAGTAAAATCAAAGAGGGAAATGCTGTACATGGATTAAAGGACAATAATGTAGAAATAATTATAGAAACAGAAAGTTTGGCTCCAATTCAAATTGCAAGCACTAAAGATGGTGCTGAGGAGGGAGAAGGAGGGCTGGAGTCTGCTAAGTCTCCTCCCCCTTCCTTTGATCAAGTTTTTCCTGCTGTGCCACCAAAAGGAAGACTTTATCCTTCATTGTCTCAAATGTTACAATCTAATGGACCCTCATGTCCTGCTGCCCCGCCTACCTCTGTAACTCCTTTGGGAGGCAGAGACTCCTCCAGTTGGGTGGAGGACTTGTGTGCAGCCCCTGACAAAACTGGGCAGAGTTCTTCCCTTCCACTGCCTTGGGAGCATTTCCAGTTAACGTAAATAGAACTGCACAATACCCCGTGATTAAAGTGATTTAAGAAAAGCAGTCAAAGATGGAACACAGGCCCCTGGACAAGACAACTTTTACAGACTTTTAGTATTAATATTAACACTCCTTTTGACTGGAAGACCTGTGCAGGAGCAGTACTCCCAAGACCTCAGTATTTAATCTGGAAAGCTTGGTATCTTGAGGAATATGAATAACAGGCTGACCACAACAATCGGGCAGGAGCTCAACTAAATGCTGAGAGTCTCAGAGGAGAGGGACAATATTCTACTGGGGCTGCCCAGGCTGCATAACCTCCTCAATATTTTGATCAAGTGAGACTCTGTGCCTTACAGGCTTGGGACAAATTGCCCTATACTTCCTCCAACTTTCCTTCCACTCTTCAGCTAAGACAAAAGGTGACTGAAAGTCTATCAGATTTTATTGATAAAGTACAACAAAATTTAACTCATAAAGTGGAACATATGGCCACAAGAGAGGCTTAATTAAAGTAATGGTTTGGGACAGCATGATCTAAGATTGTAGAAATGCATGTGTAGGCTTACATAATAATGCAGATTTGGGTGACTGGATTGTTGCCATACAGAATATTGGGTCTGTTTCACATACCTAGACAACCCAAGCTCAAGCTTTCACCTCTGCTCTCCAGGTTAATGATAAACATAGAGGGACTTGCTTTAAATGTGGTGGTGAAGGCCACTGGAAAAGGGATTGTACTGATGGGTCTTCAAAGAGGAATGATAATCAACCCCCCCACACCTTGTCCAATATGTTTGAAAGAGTTCCATTGGAAAAGAGATTGTAATTCTAAATTTGACATACATGGGAGACCTATAACTGAAGATCAAAAATATCCTCAATTTTAAATGCGAAGCAGGGCAGCTCCCAGGCCCACCAGTGAGGGAGCAAAAACAGACAATAAGCACAAGGATTAACTGGACCACTCAATGGAGGGAGGGATCAAAACAAAATTATGTCTTAATATAGAAGGTAAATGTTTCAAATGCTTCCTTGACACTGGAGTGGATCTTTCTATTCTCCAAGAGGAGGAAGTGCCTAAATTTTAGAAGCTGAACCCTGGGCCCCACTTACCGGGAGTGGGAGAGGACTCAGTCTTGGGAGACTCATGATCCGTTGTTGTGGGAGGACCCTGATGGCACTCAATTAAGGACACGTTTTCTCACTGCTGCTGATTTGCCCCATAATCTTTTGGGAAGAGATGTTATGGATGTAGCTGGACTTGTCCTTACCACAGATGATAAATCCTTTTATGATGATATCATTGAGAAAAAAATGATATGCCACAAACAATCACATTCTGAGTTCTTCCAATCATAAGGGCCACTGTTATAACTGAGGGGACATCTTATGTCACCCCCATACACACTAGATTGGATTTCAGATGACTCCCTATGGGTTGAACTGTGGCCGATACCATTAGAAAAGAGAGTGGCTTTACAAGACCTAATTTAAGAGCAATTAAGATTGGGACACATTCAAGTATCACATAGTCCAGGGCATTCTCCAATATTTGTCATAAAAAAGAAATGTGGAAAATGGCATTTGTTACATGAACTTTGGACCATAAATGCCCCTTTGTGTCCATGGGGGGCCCCACAGATGGGCCTTCCTCTGATGTCTATGCTCCCAGAAATAAATACGTATCATGGACATTAAAAACTGCTTTTTCTCTTCTCCTCTTCATCCTGTTGATTGAAAGAACTTTGCCTTTACCATACTGCTTCTCAATAATTGAGGTCCCTCAGACTGATATGAATGGACAGTGTTGCCACATGGCATGGCTAATAGCCCCACTATCTGCCAGGAAGCAGTAGCTGCTGCACTCTGCCTCCTGACAAAAGACCCATCAATACTAATTTACCACTATATGGATGACATCTTACTGGCTGCAGATACTAAAGATGAATTATAAGAATTGGAATTCCAGAATAAAAAATTGCTAGATAGGGCTCATTTAAAGGTATCTCTGACAAAATACAACGTGTTTCACACTTTTCCTTTTTAGGATCTATTATTTCTCTTCAGGAGGTTTGGCCACAGATTACTGCTCTGGCTGTGCCAGATAAGCTGACTTTGTCTTCTTTACAGAGTTTACTGAGACATATTAATTAGCTGAGGCCCTGGCTCAACATTCCAACTTTCAGTCTTGCCCGATTCTTCTCTCTATTACCTGGAGACAAAGACCCAGCCTCCACTAGGCAGGTAACACAAGATCACTTAGAGTTATTACAGTCAATTTCACAGGCTGCTACCATTGCCAGCCTTGTCAGGATTAGACCATCAGAATCTACATTTTTACTCCTTTTCAATACTACCCCTACATTGATTGCTGTCCTTTGGAAAGACCATGGGCCTTTGGAGTGGCTTCATACACCCCACTTCTGGTTCTCCCTGAGTTTTTGATGAGTTACAAGCAATGGCCATGCTCATCTGTATGGGACACAAGCAATTAGGCCAACTATTTGGAAGGGAACCAAACAAGATAATCCTCCCATATTCTTTGGAGTACCTATCTTGGTCTGTGCGCTACCATTCTTCCTTAGCAATTTCTGTCTTAGGTTTCCCTGACATGATTGATAATTATTACCCTCAACAAAAACTTATCAGTGTAATTCCAAGGCAAACCTGGATGCCTTTTAGATTGTGTCTGAGAGAACCCATACCACATGCACCAACACTGTTTACTGATGCTGGAAAACAGGGAATTGCTTTAATCGTATTCTGACCTAGAATCTATGAATCTGAACAACAAATGTGGAATTGTGAAGGACCTTCCCCACAATATCAAGAATTATTGGCCTTTTCCAAAGCTTTACAAACCTCCCCTCAAGCTTGTAGTATATTCTTAGACAGTATCTATGTAGTTAATATGGTCCCTTGGATGGCTCACACACATATTAAACTTGGCCCAGACCCCCTGTCACATTTATTATTAATGGTGGCTTCTCAATTGGCTACCAGAGAACACCCATTCTATAATCAACACATTCATGCTCATAGCAATCCCCCTGGGCCACTAATAGAAGACGATGTTATGACCTATCATTTAGCCTCCCACTCAATGGAGGCCATCCTAATTATGACCCTAAATTCATTTCATAAGCTTTCATCTCAACTCTAATGGTCTCTCATGCCTTTACTCTGAACTGTCTTTGACACAGGCTCAAGATGTCATCAGAGGGTCCCATACAAACACAAGGGGTTAATCCAAGAGGTCTATGACCAAATGATTTATGGCAAATGAATGTGACTCATTTTGCCCCCTTTGGACCACAAAAATATGTTCATGTAATAATAGATACCTGCTCCCATGTCATATGGGCATTTACTCACACTGGAGAAATTGAAACTCATATTCTTGCTCATCTACATGCTGCTATGACTGTTCTGGGCCATCCTCAAAAAATAAAAACAGATAATGACCCTGCTTACGTTTCTTACTCTGTACAAATCTTCTTTCAGACATGGGAAATTACCCACACTGTTGGAATTCCTTACAACCCTCAGGGACAAGCTATTATAGAAAGAGCTCACCACACTTTAGAGACTCAATTGCAAAAACAAAAAGGGGGAAATAAACTCCCCCACTTACAGCTTACACAAGCCTTGTATACTTTAAATGTTCTAAATGTGTATCATTTGTCAGATTTTCCTCCAATGTGGTGCCATTGGCAAGAGTTAACTCCACCCCCACACCCACTGGTTCATTTGAAAGACCCAGCCATGGGACAATGGCAGGGGCCTAACCCACTACTTACACAGGGTCAAGGATATGCTTGTATTTTCCCATAGGTAGCTTCACAGCCTTACTGGATACCTGGCTGACATGTCCAACCCACCAATGTACAAGATACAGACTCTCCCTGAATGAAGGGCATGGATTGCAGGGACCATGGCATAGCCCATGGGACAACCAGCTGATAACATGGGGAATGCTTAAGGGGCTAATGGATCAAGACATATGGCTCGGTCCTCAGCCTCTGGCAGGGCCCATGGTGATGATTTTATTGATGGCTGCACTTATGACAAATAGTGCAGTGACCCAGAAAGAACAGGTACTCTGGGCCATATATTCTAAACCCTCCATCCCAATGCTGATCCTTTGGGAGTATGCTCCTAAACTTGCTTTATGGGATTCAGCTTTTTATCAGATTAACATACAATGCCCTCCTCATGAAATCTTTACTTTTAATTGTACCCTTCTCTGGCCAAATGACATAGGGCCTCAAATCCAATTTGCTTCCAGATCCTAAGAAATTCAAGTAATGTTGACTGGACTAATACAAGGTGCATTCTCTTTGCTCTCCATACCTTAGTAACCACCCACCACCATGAATCATCTCTTGTGTTATTCTGTCACCACTCACTCATTCTTTCTGATGTTACAGTAGTTTTAAAACTCAGCCTTCTTCACATGCACCTATCTGCACAGACACACCATTCTTAGAAAAGCCATCTTCAACATTCTTTGCTTGGCAAACATGCAGATCTCCCATGCCTCCTTATCTTCATAGGGGTCTCTGGAGTTGGAATCATTACCCTTGCTTTGGAAAAGGAGGTTTACTCCCAAATGACAATAATACAAAATGGGGTTGGAAAGGAGATACCATGCCTGCTTGGGGACTTGGCCCTACCAATTAGTTAAAATTACTATTGGCTTTAGGAATCCAAGCACATCAACTGAGATTATTGCTCCACATAATTTAAGACATGCTATTCACAAGATTATGTCATCTAATCTTTCAGCTTGTCTTCCATGTCCTTTCTTTTTCCTTCTTTCTAATTATAGCCCTCCTATAGATGTCAATGTTATAACAAACTGCTTAACTTCCACAAAGAAAAACTTCACTTATATCTTCATTGTAGGTACCCCCCATTTCTGTGGATTCCTGTGAAAATGACAAGTGGAACTTTTCAATTCCCACATATTCTTTCACAGGTCTTAAGTTGAGCCAAGCGAGCAATAGGCTCTATTATTGTGGGAGTAATAGCTGTTGTTTCTCTTATAGCCACCACAGCCACCACTGCAGTGACACTCACCCAGACATCTGTCACTGCTGCAACAATTAACGATCTCTCTCAACATAGAGCCCAGGGGATGTCTTTGACTACTTCAGCTCTTGTCCAACTTCAATCAGGCATTTTTCTTTTATCACATCAAGTAGACCTCCATAATCAGATACTACAATTATTACTAGACACTGTGAGTGTTCTGTGACCCAAGATAGCCTTACATCTGTGTGACTCCCTACTCATTTAACATGACTATGCTTCAAGGATGCTTATTTCAAACATGGAATGCTTCCCATTACATCAGATTGACATGGAATACCATCTTCACCAGGGAGCTCCTTACTCTGCCCTCTACAATTTTTCAAATTAACAGTGCTCAGATGGGAGTCAATGCTGCTTTGGATTTTTTTGGAAAATTAGGATATAGATTCATTTCTCCTTTTGATCCTTATAATCTGGTTCTGGTGGGAGGATTTATCTTGCTTATGATCTTAGATTATTTCTTATATAGTCAACTTAAGGCTGTACAACATTATCACACTACTACTGTGGCAATGCTTGCTGATTTAATAAAAAAAAATAGGGGGGATGTGGAGAATCCAGACAGAGGGGGAATTCAGGTGGATTGGATGATAGCCTGGGTTCAGTAAGCGCCTACTATGCCTATCTGGGATCAACAATAAAGCACATTCTTCACTTCTCAGGGCCCAGGGCATAGAGGCAAAAAAAAAAAAAAAAAAAATGGCAAGATGGTGCTGACTTCTTGTGACACACCCCTAGAGCTTCTCACACTGATGTGGACACCATGAACCTCCCCTTGTAGTTTGTGCATATCATTGTTCTCCCTAGTCACAGGGTTACTGCTTAAAAGACTTGTTTCTCATAAAGTTGAGTTAATGCATGGCACTCTCCTGGAGTGCTTCTTGTCTCCATTGTGCTCACTCTCCTCAGACCCTCTTGAACCCCATGTTGTGGGGAAACCACAGATTACCTATACAGAAAACAAGGGCACCTTGTGTTGGCAGATGTAGTATATCATGAATACAACTTAGCCTCATTATGTACTTATTAATCTATATTTTCTCTTACTACCTTATAACCTATATGTTACATATTAGCTCCCTCTCTCACTACCTCTTTTGATCATTGATGTTTTTACTTTTATATATACAGCACTTGATTTGTTTCTTCTCCTTTACTCTTCCACATCACCATGAATTCTTATAAAATCAAGTGCCTCACTCTTCCATGGAGGCTTCAATACTGACTCCAACTTAGAAAATTTACAATACTAAATACTTCTTTGAATATTGTTTGTGGCTATTGTCATATAGTTTTGCATATAATTTCAAAAGTCTTCATGCATTTCACAGCTATGTTTCTCTCTCATCTTTATTAGATAAAATGCGTCTAATAGTGCCTGGCACCTGCTAAGATAATAATAGGTTTTGGAAAGAAGTACCTTTAGAATTAACTGTAAGTTACAAAAGGTCATGTCCAATGTTATGTACTAGAAACTTTGGCATTCCCTGTAGTATACAATAGTTTGATTCTACCTAATTAAACACATTTTTACATCCTATATTACCACAAATTAATTTTTAGCATAATTTCACAGAGTTTATAGGAACTGTGAAATGTATAAAATGTATGAAAGTTGTTTAAAGTTGAGAATTGATACCTGAACTCAACATGACATTTAAAACTTATTGTTTTAAAATTATAATTATTGTGAGTGCTCAAAATATTCATGTTATTTGATATACATTAGAAAATTATTTCTTAAGAAGACAAAGGAAAAACTATAAAAATAAAGAAATATTCAAGTAATTAATGATTTTACTTGTTAAACTTGACGCCAAAATTATTGAAACATGCTTTTGTTTTATTGCTTGAGTTGGTACATATTTGATGTGTCATAAGTACTGCCTGATAGCTTGTCTAAGTGTAAAACCTAAGTCTGCATTTAATTCTCTGTCAACCTTTTACTCCATGTAGTAAACTAGATACTATAAATTAGAATTTGAAAATTAGATATTTATTTACAGGTGAAAATATAAAGTATCTTATTTTTACATTCCTACCTTTAATCTCTTCATCTGGTAAATCCAAAATTCAAATAAATATGAGTCATATTGACTTTGGTGTTATTTTAAAATAATCATGCATGTTTTCTTTTTTCACAGATTCATAAATATGAATAACGTATGCTCTCTAAGAAATCTATTAAGTTTGAATTGGCCCAGCTCACTATGCTGAAGAATATATAAACTAATATCAATTGGATTAAAACTTAAAATATTATAAAGTTGTTGTTGTTGTTGTTAGGTGCCGTCAAGTCAGTATCTGACTCATAGGGACCCTCATAGGGTTTTCAATGGCTGACTGTTTCGGGATTGCCTTGGGAGTGGATTGCCAGGCCCTTCTCCCATTTTTGCAGTGCTGGGAATTGAACTCCAGACCTCAGAGACTACAGTGCAGTGCTCTACCGACTGAGCTAAATCCCCGCCCCTCAGTTGGTAGAGTGCTGCGCTGCAGTCTCTGAGGTCCTGAGTTCAATTCCCAGCACCGCAAAAATGGGAGAAGGGCCAGGCAATCCACTCCCAAGGCAATCCCGAAACAGTCAGCCAATGAAAACCCTATGAGGGTTACTATGAGTTGCATACAGACTGGACGGCACCTAACAACAACAACAACACTCTGCATACACTATTATAAAGTAGGATTTTATAATTAGACACTATTAAATAATTTAAAATAATTTGTTGTCAGTCATCATTTTCTGTGATTTGTGCCATTTTATACACTATCATAAGTGGCAGATTTAGAAGCATATTCCCATGAAACTAAAAGAATTTTATACAAATAACATGCATATTACATATTTATAATTATGTAGTAGCATAGATATATATTATATGGTATTGACATTGAATTATATGTCAACAAATGATTAATTAGTTAAAATATATTATATGTAGTTACAAATTACTCCTTCAAAGTGACATCTGACTTACACCAAAGAAAATGATAATACATAAAAAGTTCTCTGGTTCCTAAAAAAGACTGGACTCTTTTATAGTACTTCTTAATCTCAGTATGTTTCTTACCATTTTAATAGAAAAAAATAGAATGGTCATTAAAATATTCTCAGTTGATCAATTCCTTATTTCTATCCTTTGGCCAGGGGACAAAAATGTTTAAAAATATAATTTTTATTAGAGCACTATAAATATGATTTTAAATAAAATCCCCATATTTTAAACACACCTGAGACTCTGATAGTTAAAGAGATTAGTTCATCATACTTGTGTGTGCTCATTTTCTTTCACAATATTTTTTTAAAGAAATATGATTAGAATTTACTGAGCATAAATTATTGCTTGCTACTTTTGGTGGCTGATATATCTCAATAAATCAATAGTTCTGTGGTTTTAAAGTTTCTAATGTTCTGATTGTGTGTGCATGATTTAGTATATTCTGATTCATTGAGAATACTTATATTAAAAATAAGATAGCTTGATTAGATATTTTTAAATATAAGACCAGAAATATTAATAAGAATGCTTAAGCAAATGCAATTGAAGGGCAAGCACGTTGGCAATTAAAATGATGTTTTCTAATCTAAACACATATAGCAGGGAATTTTAAGTGTGCTTTTGAAAAGTAGTGTTAATAATCTAAGTTTTCTTACAACAGCTGTTGTAAGAAACTCTGCGCTTTCTGAGGACCCAGTTTCGATCCCCAGCACCACAAGAACAGGAGAAGGATGTGGCAATCTACTCTGAAGCAATCCCAAAACAATCAGCCATTGAAAACTCTGAGAGTGGCTATGAGTCAGACCCTGACTCAATGGCACCTAACAACAAGTTTTCTTACATTATGCCTCTTGGGTCCATCCATGTTTTCATTTGGGAGTACAGAATTGATTTGAGAAAGCAGAGTTTACTCAAATTTAAAGTAAGTATATCTGTTTTACTGTTTTTATTTTTTTCATTATGGAAAACCCAAACATCTTAGAAAAACAAGATGAGTTCTCACATAATATTTTGTTGAAAGTATAAAATGCTGCCTCATCACATTTTCTGTTATCATCTTTTTTTAATCCTCAAATTTTCATTTTAACCACCTTATCAAGTAATTTTGTCCCCTAGAAATACTGGTAAAAACAATTAGATATACAATTTAAAGTTTGTGTTCAAACTGTTCACCAGAGTGTTATTTATGAGACCAAAAACTCTGAAATAAAGAAACTGTGAGTGAACAATATGGGATATTTTACTAAAGTGTGACTATATATTAAGTTGAAATCAGTGCATGATTATATTTTAAATAGAAATTAAATTTTGGCTAATAATTAATGATAAGCAAAATTATGTGAAAATGCAAATAAATAAAGCTATATATCTCAACGTCTCAATTCTATTAACATAAATCTACGTTTATAAACAAGTATTCACACACTATATACATACATATGTATAGACAGGCATAGACAGTCACCCACACTTCCACATTGAGGAATATAATTTGTTGGAAGAAGTATACAAAATATCAATCAGAAAGTCAAGGTATTTTTATATTATTTTAACTAAAAATATACTTAGTATTCATTGTAGCTAGTGAGTAAGCCTATAATGTCCCGTACGTTTCCCTATCCTTTCTGCTAATGTACTTAAATTTGCAATATTCTTTGGATATGGTAAGAAGAAAGATTCATCAAAAATGCTTATAATTTTAAGATATTGTATAATCATACTATTAAGTTAGAGTAAGGGGAAATCTGATATTATGTGAAGCATGATAACCTAGTAATAAACATGAGGTGAGATATTTCAGTTTCAATACATGCTCACTGCTTGAGTTCAATTTTTATGATAAAATAAAATTTGTACTGAATTTTGAGAAACCAATTTATGAAGAAATGCATAGGAGTATATATATCATGTATATATATCATGAAGTGCCTATCACATATCAACTAATACACAAAAACAATAGGGTCAGTGGAGAGAAATTATTCTGGAAAAAGTCTCTGCAACCTTTGTATGAGATATGCACAAGACCACAGAATGAACTGCAGTGCTACTCAGTAGTACCTGAAGAAGCACAATTGAAAAGTGAGGGCTTCCTGTATTGTGATGGAGAGAGCATAAAAAGTAAGTTCCTGAAAGGGTTTATGTTTCTTTATTTGAAATATATAAAGCATCCATATATCTTTACATTATACATTTTGTACTCTTTCAAATTGTTTCTTATTTTTAATATATGCTTGATTCAAAATTCGATATATGGAAAGCTTGGACATAGTCAATTAATGTAATATTTTATCATGTTTATTTGCAAAATAGGATAAAAAATGTAAAGAGAGTCAAAGGGAAAGGTATTGAATTTATCCTTTCTTTTAATGGTAGAGAGAAAGAGAAACTGAATACATAATATATACTGGCCTGCAGCTGTAGCCCTGTGGCATCCAATCCAGTTAGATCTTGGAAGCTAAACAGGGTCGGGCCTGGTTAGTACTTGGATGGGAGACCACCTGGAAACACCAGATACTGTAGGCTTGGGAGAAGGACCTGGCAACCCATTCCCAAAAATCAATTAGCCATTGAAAGCCCTATGAATAGCAAAGAAGCACTGACAAAGTGTTTTGCCTGTTGTACGTAGGGTCACTATGAGTCAGATACCAACTGGATGGCACCTAACAACAACAATATATACTGAGAAGTATCTGTAGAATGGTTTAAAACTTTTCCTTCCACACATTGCTCATATCTCTAATTTTAGCATAGATGACATTATGATTATTTACTTAGCTCTAAACTGACTTTTCAAGATAAACATTTACTTCTTTATTTTTGAGATACCACCTAGAAGGAGCCCAGAAGTTGGACACTGTAGAAAAAGATTGAAAGCATCTATTTTAAACTTGTTTAAAGTACTAAGAAAACCATGTTTAAGATTTAAAGGAAAAAAATGATAACATGAGTCATCAAAAGGAGGATACTGTAAAGAGATGAAACTATGGAAGAAAGAATCAGATAAAAATTCTGAAGTTGAGAAGTCCAATAACTAAAATTGAAAATAGGGGTTCAATAACAGATTTGACAGAAGATGCAGTAAGCTTGAAGTTACAGATTATCCGATCTAGAAAACAGGAAAATGGAGATAAATAATGTCTCCACAGCTCTGAGGTGCCATTAAGCATGTTAACAAAATGAATACATTAGAAAGAGAGAAGAGAGAAGCAGAGCATATTCAAAGAAATAATGACCAATCTGAAGAAAATACTAATATCTAAGAAGGTGAACAAACATTCTGTGAAAGACAGGCCATTCACCACTAGATATAACAAATTTCTAAAAGGCAAAAACAGAGAAAACTTTGAAAGCAATAAGAGAAAAAACAGTTCATCATATTCATCAAACCACATAAGATTAACAGCTGACATCTCATTAGAGGTACTGTGGAGGTTCCTTAAGGACTCAGCTCAGACAATTGTAAGGTAGGGGCACAAAATTTGTGTTCCTCATTCAGGGTAAATTAATATTACTTTCTAAAGTTTGATCAATATCAGAAAATGTCCTACTTTCTTATGCTCTAGAATAAAGTCTGTATAAGAAAGGCTGCTTCTTCCAGGCGCAGTGGTGCAAACCTGGAATCCCAGCAACTTTGGGAGGCAGAGGGAAGAAGATTGCAAGTTCAAAACAAGATGTAGTATGAGTAATTTATCGAAACCCTGTCTCAAAAAAAGTAAAAAAAAAAAAAAAAAAGACTAGGGATAAAGCTCAGTGGTATAGCACTTGCAAAGCATGCAAGCCCAAGGTGCTGGGTTCAATCCCTGGTACTGCAAAAATAAATAACTAAATAAAAAGAAGGTTTGCTTCTCTACATCTAATTGTGAGGCAAAATTTGATATAATAAACAAGCCAAGAGTTAAGTGAGAATGTCAAGGATGGTGCCCTATAGAAAATATATACTACTTGAATTGAAATGTAGCTGGAGGAGCCAGAGTAGTAGGACAATTAAGAGAGACAATTATACAGAAACATACTCCAGAGCTTGAGACAGATGAAATTGAGAATCTCCTGGGAAGTTCTAAAAATAGTAGAAATAATGTATGGTTGGATATTTTTTTTACTGAAGCGAAATGCATCAAACTACTGAATAATTTTAATGATCAAAGTCAGAGTGATAACAATGCCCAAATACTTTACTAATGGTAAATAAGGGAGAATTTACCAAAAACAGGAGAATCAGCATAGTATAGTGAAAAAGAGGATGGAAAACATAATTTTCAAAAGAGTAGAATTTACTACAACATTATCAAAAATTGGAGAAAAGTTAACACTTAAAGCTAAGATTTTAAGAAAATCAGACATGCAAGGTAACTATCAAGAAAGAAGTTAAAGTATAAAAAATAAAATCCAGACTGCAAAGAGAAAATCTTGAAAGAGTAGTGAGCAAATACAGATCAAGACTAGATACCTTCTGATCACAGTATATTTGGGAAGACTTAAACCAATTTTGAAAGATGTATTCAAGACAATCTTTTGGTTTGCATGTATTACTTGTAAGTCGCAAGGAGTAAGAATGTGTAATAACTTTGATGGAAGAAAGTGATGAAAGAAATATAAGGAGTTTAAAACATGAATGCAGTTATAGGAATAAGTAGGGTCACGTGAAGAAAATTTTTAGTCCTTATATAATACAAGAATGCAAAAACAATAGAGACTACCCAGTAATTTGTCGAAATTATTCAGAAAAGGAGTAGAGAAACTAGGGAAAATTTTGACTATTTAAAGGTAATATTATGTACTATTATTTAATATAAAATAAGTGCCTCAGTATTAATATAAATATTTTTATATGAAAACACATTCTTTTACAGTGCTCTCACAGTGTAAAGACAATTTGCTCTTATGATTTGTCTTACCTCCCAAAATTTTTGGTACCAGTCAGTCACTGAAAATTTTCTTCTTTGTCTTACTATTATTTAAATGGCATAAAATAAATGCATTAAAATGGCCATTAAATAAATTTTGGACATTTCATTATAGTTCACATTATAATATTATTTTTATTGACCTAGAATTTCACATGCATCATTAAAATGCATTTGTATGTTTTGAACTTGTGATAGAGAAGCAGGTAGAAGCCTTCTGTCAAATCCAAATCATCCCATACACATATTATCTCTGTGACACAAGCAAAGCGGAAGTGCCATATTTGGGTCTTGCCCACTGAGATGTCTACTTCACATTTTCACCATGTCATTATTTTGACAGTTTATCTGGAATAGCTGGGGTATATCAGCTCAAACAGGATTTATGAATGTTGGCAATGTAAGCATCCAAACACATAACTCCAGAAAAGTTTCTTGGACCACAGTTCCCAGCACTTATGACTCATCAATTGGGCTGGGATATAGCTCAGTTGGTAGAGCACTGCGCTGTAGTCTCTGAGGTCCCGAGTTCAATTCCCAGCACAGCAAAAATGGGAGAAGGACCTGGCAATCCACTCCCAAGGCAATCCCGAAAGAGTCAGCCATTGAAAACCCTATGAGGGTCTCTATGAGTTAGATATCGACTTGACAGCACCTAACAACAACAACAATGACTCATCAATTAGAGCTTTTACCTTGTAAGTAAGAAAACTAATGCACCAAGTTGATATTGCTATTTTGAATGCATCAGTGTAAGCCTTATGGCTACTCATAATTAGATATTTTTGAATATGTGTATACACACATATAGATGCATATATGTAGAAAATAATGCTTATATATTTGTGTATAACATATGAATGTAAGTAATTACTAGAGAAAACATCACATTTTTTGAATTTTTGTGCATATCCTGTGACTTTTTAAATTTCATCCCCATAATAACTGACATTTTGCATCTGTTTTATTTGTTATAAAACAATGTAAGAGCTACTTAAGCTGTAGGGTAGGAACTTCCTCTGGTTTCTCTCTCTTCTTCATGTTCACCTCTCCTGCTTTTCCTGCTGCTTCTTGAATCTTCTCAGATGCCAGTGGCTTAATGCTGGTTCCATTGCACATTCCTTCCAAGACTATTCCATCTGAGCTAATGCTGGTTCCATTGCACATTCCTTCCAAGACTATTCCATCTGAGCCAGGCTTTTTCAATCTCTTTTCCTTATTTCCAGATACCCATTTTTCTACACTAAAACAGAGTTTAAACCGTGAATCTTAGCTCTACCAAGTTTAACTTGGTTATAACATATTTTCACATGAAATAAAATGCAGGCCAGTAGTGCATACTTTCATAAGACCAACTATACTGAAATAATCATACTGAATAATGGAAGGAATGAACATCTTTATAGAAACATTCCAGATCATATTTCAGGCAATCCATGGTGATAGTGTGATTTGCACTGTGAGGACTGCATCTCACACTTTAACCCACCTATATTGTTTTTGTTAGGTGTCATAGAGTTGGGTCCGGCTCAGAGAGATCCTCATAGGGTTTTCAATGGCTGATTGTTTAGAGATTGTTTCAGGAATAGTTTGCCATGTCCTTCTCCCATTATTGCAGTGCTGGGGATCCAACCCAGGGCCTCTGAGAACGCAGAGTGGCAGTCTACCAAATGAGCTAAACCCCAGTCCTTATCCCTATATGCCATCACCTTTATCTAGGTTAAGTATTCCAATCATAATTATAGATATTACTGAATTCCTCTTTACTGTTTTTCCAACTTTACTTCTCTATTTTCTTGGAAAACTCTCTAGGGTTTATAAACATCTCCTGTTTTTATAATGTCCTTTTTCCACTTTCTATGTTCCCCAAGAGTAAGAAAATCAGGGTTTCTGCTTTGTAGCCCAGCCTTTCTTACCTTTACATGGTGCAGACCACAGAATATATTCCTTAAGTACCTAGCTGAGTGAAGATAAAAGATATATTTGAACAACTAACACCTTGAGAGTTTTGCATAACTTATATTATTTTGTCAGGAGCTCAGCTGAGCTGAGCAGAGATAAAATCTCAGGTGCCCAAATAGCTAATGATAGCACCAAGCCCAAAATGAGAGTCACAATCAGGACTTTAACTTCTAGATTCATCAAGAGGCTAAGACCAAAGGCTGTACAGTCGCCTCCTAATTCCATTTCCTCCCTAGTGACCCTTCACCGGTGTAGATCAGGTAGATCAGCACAGATCTGGGGTTCATCTCACTTGTAGGGAAAAATTGGGAAGAAATTGGCAAAAATCCCCAAACTGGGAAAACAGCTTTTGAATATCTGGTCTGTAAATTAGAAATCTAGGGAAAATGAAAGTAATTTGTTTGCACGTTTGTACAAAACACAAATACCCCGAACCTGATTGGACAATTGGACTCAAAGCTGATAGGCCCAGGACTTTCCGTGGGTGAGGTATATAAAGAGCTGAGCTGCTGCAGCTCGGTCCTTTTTCACCCCTTTCGCCTTCCTCTCGCCAGGACCATCGGGAAGGAAACAGCTCCACCCTTTTGGCCCGGATATTCAACCACTAACAAGGAAAGACCCTGTTCTCACCAGAACCACCAATGAGGAAATAGTTTTCCCGCTCTCTCAGCAGGGACCTTCTGTGAGGAAAGAACGCTCTCCCACCACCACCATCAACAAGGAAAGAACCTGCTCTCCATCTGATCACCAACAAAGCAAGAACTGTCTCCTCATGACTACGGAGACCACCAATACCGGTGTTTGCTCCTGAAAGGCAAAAGTGCCTGAGGCTTTTCCTTTCTCCCATCTCCACCGTTGTCCTGAGGGCCACAGGATTCTGTGCCCCTCACCCAAGTGTACCAAGTGAATTGTGTTTAGTATCTGTGTGCACTGTGGCGCTGCCCATCTGAACATCGAGGCCGGACTGGGAGGTGCACACCCCACATCACTGTGCAGGGAGTTTCAAACAAAAGACAGTTTTAAGGTTGTGGGATGTAATAGACATACCAGAGTAAAGGTAAAATCTAGAGTTATTTCTCCTTTGTCTTGTCCCTACATAACTAAGGAGTCCTGCTCCTGGTTGAAAAACTAAGTGTGATTTTTCATGTCTGACCTTTGGCAGTTACAAAGGCTTTTCCTGACAGGTCTATGCTGAAGAAAGCCTGCCTTTCCCATCCCTGATAATGTAATGAATAGTTAATGCATTGCAGGCTCTAAAAAAGAGTTGCCTCAAGGACTCAGGACTGCCTGGCCAGTCTTGCTTTATCAGGTATTTATATTTCTGTCTTATACTTAGGTTTCTTTAAGGCCTTGGGCAAAATTCTTCTTGAGGCATCTTTAGAGTGTTATGGGAGAAAGTGGGGGGAAATTGTTAGGATATTTTCCCCCACTATTTAGTACTGTTCCAATCCTGGCCCTCTCCTCCTGCCTTTTCCATACCTTAGAATCCACAAAACAGCTAGGGCCTTTGTTTAGACATCTCAGTAGTGACACCACCCTGAGACCCCTACACATACACTGATCCACCTGACCCTGGACCTATGTTACTGCATAAGGAAAATGAGACAGAGGAGTGCATATTTTCTCCACTGTCAGACTCTTTTCTATATCATCACAGTAAGTTATATAAAGCATAAATAAGTCTTTGTGTGTTACTTAATTGACTTCTTCAGTACATGGCAGTTGAGTTCTCCCTCTCACCTTAGGTGAATTCCTAACTCTAATCATATAGGTATTAAATACTTCCTATATGCCAACTGTCTGAAGGACCTGGCAGCCCACTCCAAGGAAACAATTAGTCATTGAAAACATTATGAATAGCAGAGAAGCCTTGACAATAGTGCCAGGTATGGCACAATGTAGGGTAGTGTTTCATCTGTTGTACATATGGTTGTTGAATCTGCCCCAACTTGACAGCACCTAAAAACAACAACATATGCCACCAAAAATTACTTTATTTCCTTTAATACTAACCCAGTCTTGCAGAATAACTAAGGTTTGCCTTCCATATCAAGATGCTTTAGTGTTGAACTTATTCATCACCAAATGGTCTTACACAGAGATCCAGACCATATGAACAATGTCTGAGATATTTGAGATTCTGCATTTGACACTCAGTCTGCTGTATTTTTCTCTCAAAAGGGTAGCATCATTTAATTCATAATCCTTGGCAATGGTTACACTTTGCAAAGTCTCATTTCACTGGTGTGAGGTTGTATTCCAATTTCTTCGATTGGGCCTCCATTATAGCATTTCTTATTTCATTTACCATGAAAACACCTATCTCATTAATACTTCTGTTTGCTTTTGAAGTCTGTTAAGGTTTGAATTGCCTGCAGCCATAACACAGTGGCATCCTATACCATTAGATCTTGGAAGCTAAGCAGAGCCAGGCCTGGTTAGTACTTGGATGGGAGAATGCCTGGGAACACCAGGTGCTGCAGGCTTGGGAGAAGGACCCAGCAACCCACTCCCACAAACCAACCTGCCATTGAAAACCCTATGAATAGCAGAGAAGCACTAACAATACAATTTCACCTGCTGTACATAGAGTCACTATGAGTCAGACACCAATTCCATGGCACCTAAAAACAACAAGGTTTGAATGCTTGTCACATCCAAAACACATATTGAAATTCATTGTCATTGTGATGATATTTGGAAGTAGAAAATATAGGGTGTATTTGGGTATAAAGGATTTTGCCCTTATGCACTGAGGTCATTATTACCCAGCTGGATTCACTGTCTCTTGCTCTCTCTTGTTTTGTTTTTTCCTTTCTTCCATGCAATGCCATGTTATGGTGCAATAAGAAAGTGTTGCCACTTGCTAGTCCCTCAATAATGGACAGATCAATAGCCAGATATGAAAACCAAAATATTTTAGTTCTTATAAATTACCTAGTTTGTAGTATATAGTTATAATAACACAGATGGATAAAGCAAAAACTGGTAGCTGAGAATGAGGTGTTGATATAACAATTACCTTAACATGTGGAGGGAAATTTTGAGATAGGTAATGAGAAGTTGGGAGAGTTGGAGCAGGTTAGAAAAAGCCTGTGCTGACTCAAATGGAGCAATAACAGTGATACTGGTAATGGCTGAGAAGAAGAAAGCTATAGGCTAAGTCTGAAATGTCTTAGAGCGTACTTAAGAGTTATGATTGGACTATTGATAGAAATATGGTCAGTAAAGGCAGTTCTCATTAGGTGTTGGATGGAAGTGAGGAACAAGGTTTAGGCCACTGGAATAAAAGCCATTCTCATTATAAAGTGGCAAAGAACTTGGTTGAATTTTGTCCATGCCCACAAGTTTTATGAAAGATAGGTAGAATTGCAGAGTGATGTGCTGAGCTATCTGACAGAAGAAACTTCTAAGTAAAAGATTGAAGGTACTGCATGACTTCTCTTACAAATGGTAAAATGCAGAAGAGAAATGATGTAAAAGTGAAATTTATAATGAAAAGGAAGTCAGAATGTAAAGATTTAGAAAATTTATAGCCAGGCCATGTAAAGGAGAAAGCATACAGCATACAGAGAGGTGGCTTCGTGACTCTTTCACAAAGGGATTAGTGTAGACAAAAGGATGGTTGGTCATATTCACCAAGACAATGGGAGAATAATGACTGTGAAGGTATTTCAGAGATCTTCCAGCCTGGCTTCAACCATCACAAACCCAGTGCTCTAGGACAGCAGAATGTTCTAGGTAGGGGTTCAGCGGGGTCTTGGCAGACTCACTGGTCAGAGCTGCCTCTGGACTCTACCACTGTGTTCAACTGCAGCATTCCTCTTCTTCCCAGCTGTAGTTTATGCGAGCCCAAGTGTGTCCTTGCCCTCTACCCAAAGGTGCACAGCAAGGGTGTCCAGACATTGTCCACATGAGGCTTGTTCTGCAGGGCATCTGATGGATGGACTTTGACAGAATTGAAGCTCAGCCCTTCTAGCTTCATTTCTACTTGTGTGTGTACCTGTACAAACCAATGTATGCACACTCATGAGCCTGCATGTGTTTCTGATGGAAGAATTTTGCTTAATTTTGAAAATGTCTTATCTTTTCTTTCATATTTTTCCATTAAAATATATTTTTACTTATTGGTAATAGGCTTTTTGCATTTAATAATGACTATTTTGGGCTGTTGGGAGAAGGACCTGACAACCCACTCCCAAAGCAATCCGAAAATAGTCAGCCATTGAAAACCGTATGAGGGTCACTATAAGGTGGATACCGACTAGACGGCAGCTAACAACAACAATTTTTGGCTGTAATTATCAAAAATATAACCTCAGTGTAAATGAAGAGTTCTGAATTGAGAACTAGAAGCAACTAGTAGATTCTACAATTTTAATACTACATTTTTTCAATCTCACCACTGACATTTAAAAAAATTAAGCAAATTTTGATTATAAGCTGTCATTATTCAAAGACATCTGTCTCCATTTTATATATTGAAAAGCCTGATAACAAAAGAATAATCACCTGAGAAAATATGGAATTTTGGAATCAAAAGGGACCATTACATGTATTATGTTAATAGAAATTTCCAAATGATTATTTCATTAAATTTATGTTTATTGTATATAATTAATTCATATTTGCTTAGTATTTATTAGTACATGCATCTCAATTGAATTCCTTATAAACTAAATCTGAATATGGGCATGTAATGAGAAAAAAATAAATTTTATCATTGAGTTATTTACTTGCTTATTTATTACTGGGGATTGACCTCAGGGCCTTGTGCTAGGCAAATGCTCTACCTCTGAGCTACATCCTCCACCCTCTTTTTAATTTTTTATTTTGAGACAGGGTCTCATAAAGTTGTGCAAGCTGCCTTTGGTCAGGATTTTTTGATTTTCCCTCCTCAGCCTTTCTGTTCACTAAGATTATAGGTGTGAGCCACCACCTTCTGCTATAAACTTTATACATTATTATTGCTACACTTTATTTTAAATCTCAAAAAAATTCTATATAAAACGACTATAGCTCTAATGTTTTTCAATTAAAATTCTTTAGTATTCTTGAGATATTTAAGCACTAATGATAACAAATTAATCTTCAGAAGTTCACAGAGCACTACACTCAGTGAAGGAAGTCAGACATAGAAAAATAGATATTGTATGAGCACATATATGTGAAATGACAAGAGAAGGCAAATTCATAGAGCTAGAAAGCACAGTGATGGTTATTTAGAGAGAAAGGTGTGACTAAAGAAATATAAATGGGCACATGGTGTCCTTTTAGGGTTGTCACTGGCAGTTAGGGCTGTTGTACCCCAACATTACTGCCTTCCCTGAGGATAGTCACTTTTGAGGCCTCCATGATAGCCAACTCTTTGGCTCTGTCCTGAAAAAAGAATTTTAGGACAAGTCAGTAAGAGAGTGAAGCAGTTTAGAGTTTATTAGGTAAGAGAAAGGGATAGTACATGCTTCAGAGCAAGCACAGGTGTGTAGAAAGGCGGACTTGGATGCCTTTTCAGTGGAGATATATATGTTATTGTTGAGGTTAGGTGTTGTCAAGTTGTGGTCTAACTCATAGTGACACTATGTACAACAGACAAAACACTATTTAGTGCTTCTATGCTATTCATAGGGTTTTCAATGGCTGATTGTTCTTTGAGAGTGGATTGCTAGGTCCTTCTCCCAAGCCTACAGCACCTGGTGTTCTCAGGTGGTCTCCCATCCAAGTATTAACCAGGCCTGACCCTGCTTAACTTCTGAATCTGATGGGATTGCATGCCACAGTGGTTTGGCTACAGGGATAGATAGATAGATAGATAGATAGATAGATAGATAGATAGATAGACAGACAGAGAGATTTTTCTCTAGGTTTCAGGGTTAAACAAGGTTTATAAGTTACATGCATATGAGTTTTACTACATATTAATCAAAAGGTTCTATAAACTTTGTAAGTTGATGAAAATGTAATCAAAAGTGATGTAATAGTTGCATAATGGAAAAAGCAAATGCTGTGTGACGTGACTGTACCCCATCAACATTTATCAATTAAAGGAAAGCAGAAAAAATATTAAGTAGAGTCAAAAATTTACTACAAGAAAAGGCAACATGAGCTAGTCTACCTACTCCTCTTATCCTAATCAATTTCCTTGTGTGAGTTCAATTGTAAGGCGATCATATGGGGTGTGGTGTTTAGGCTTGAGGGTGGGAGAGGGATGCTAGTAATGTTAAACTCAAAGGTCATAAACATTCAGGACTTAAATGATCAGAGTCTATTTGTCATTTCCAAAACTCTTATTTGAGAACCCCTAGGAAGATGAGAAAAATCTCCATGTAGGTAATCAGTACTGATCTTGTCCTTTAGTTTAGGTACCGTTGACCCTCAATGGTGAGGGTTGAGAATAGATTCCTTGAGTTAAAGATGTTGATTTTTTTTAATCAGTGAGAGATGCAATCAGATTTTAGAGTAAGGGGCTTCTCTGCCTTCCCATGCCCCCCAAGTCTTATGTCTTTTATCCTGTCTTTTATCCAGAATGTGACTTGGTGAGATTCCTAGGGAAACACGGTGTTTTTATGCTGGTAGTTCTCATAGCAGCCTTCCTCTTCCTATTGTGCTGGAATTCTCACTTGATAAGACTCAGACATGATTTCAGGATGAAAAGCCTTTTCTGTCTCATGCCCCCCAAATTCTCCTGTCTTTCTATTCTGCCTTAGGGTGAGAAGAGTGTTCTAAAATTAGATTTTGGTAATGTGGTAAAGTTTGTACTGAATTTTATATTTAAAATGGATACATAAATTTTATAAGAAGCAAATTATATCTCAATAAAGCTGCTATCTATGTTCAGAGAAGGTAGAAAATCTATTGAAAATATAAAAATTAAAGAAGACATAAAACCAGAAAATTTAAAACTAGTGAACATACTTTTTAAAATTTAAATGTATTTATTTCTAAGACATAATATGGGCTGAGGTTTAGCTCAGTTGGTGTAGTGCTGCTCCACACTTCCTGAGGACCCAGGTTCTGTCCCCAGCACCACAAAAACAGGGGAAGGATGTGGTAGTCCACTCCTGAGACAATCTTGAAACAATCAACCATTGAAAACCCTCTGACGGTAGCTTTGGATCAGACCCAACTCCACTGCACCTAACAACAATAACAAACAACAGGACATAATTTTAAATAATTTCATAATAATTCTAATTCTAGTTTCTTTGTTGTCAATACATGATTGGTTTCATATATGTTTAATATATAATTGTTTTAGATGAAAACTGAAAACATGGTTTGTGGATTTAGAGTCACATGAAGTTTGTTTCAAAGCATAGGTTCACCATCATTCTTCTTACTAGGTGTCTTTGAATCAGATCTGACTCATAACTACTCTATACACAACAGAATGAAACACTCCCTGATGGTTCCATGCCTGGCACTGTTGTTAGGGCTTCTCTGCTATTCTCAGGGTTTTCAATGGTGAACTGTTTTGGGAGTGGATTGCCAGGTCCTTCTCCTTAGCCAGCAACACTTGGTATTCCCAGGCACTCTCCCATCCAAAGAATAACCAGGCTGACCCTGCTTAGCTTCCAAGATCACGGGGGATTGGATGCCAGGGTGCTCAGGCACTTCAACATCATTATGTTATAGAAACTTGAACAGTTTCCTTAATTTTTCTATACTTTAGTTTCTTCACCTATAAAATGTACAAATGTTGAATTGGAGCAATGGAGTTAAAGTAGGTATAATTCATTGCCTTTTTCCTTACAAAAAATCAGAATTTAGCTTGGCACCATGACACACTCCTGTAATCCCAGCGAGTCTGGAGATGGAACCACGAGGATCACAACTTTGGAGCAAGAGGCACTCCTCGTAACTTAGACCCTATCTCAAGATTAAAATAATAATAATAAAAAAAGGGCTGTGGAAGAAGTTCAGTAGTACAGTAATTACTTAGCATTTGCAAGGCCCTGGCCTTAACCGCCCCTTACAAATACTGTCTACAGCCATACCACCCTGGCATTCAATCCTGTCAGATCTTGGAAGCTAAGAAGGGTTAGGCCTGGTTAGTCCTTGGATGGGATACCACTTGGAAATACTAGGTGCTGCAGTCTTGGGAGAAGAAGCTGGCAGCCCACTCTCAAAAAAAATTAGCACTTGAAAACCCTGTTAATAGCAGAAGCACTGACAATAGGTCTGGGGATTGCACAGCTTCAGGTAATGTTTTGTTCTGTTGTACATAGTTGCACTATGAATGGGACCCCACTCGATGGCACATAACAACCACCACCACAGCTATTAATACTGGAAAATATCAAGATTTAATTAATATGTCAGATATATTGGTTATCTTGGCATGTCTGTCTGTAAGGATGTAAATGTGGTGTTTTGAGTGAGCATCAACAATATTGAGCTTTTTAGTGTATGAAACATGAAGATGAATTTAATATCTCTTGATTTTTCTCACTCCACTTTAAAAAGTGCTAGCATTGTTTTCTTTAAAAACAAACAAATATAAACAGCTCTTCCAGTGAGGCTCAAGAGTGCATACAAGTTTGAATTTCAAACAAGAGAGCTAGACTTTAATATTGTTCTTGTTGCAGTTACTGCTGAAGTCTGACTTACAGGAAAGAGACGACAATAGTATCCTATTAATATTTGACTATTAATTTGAATTCTTCAATGACTTCTCCCAGCTCATTGTGAGTACAACTGATGTAGAGGTTCCATGAGAAATAAAAAGTGTTAAGGCTTTAATTAAAAAATGCTGCTTCTTTTGGGCTAAGAGACACTACAGTTAATTTCAACCACTGGCAGTAAACAACTCCAGTGTGAGGACTATTAAGCAGCAATCATTTTAAGAAAGCCTCTTGGGTGACAGAACCTATGGTTCCAGCAAGTAGCTGAAAAAATTGAAGCCGCAAATGCTAAGACATTACAACTAAGCCCATGAATTAATGAGTTACACAAAAGCAATTCAGAAGAACAAAATTTCATAGCCTGTTTTACTGAATATGATTTTATTAACTATGTCATTAAAATTGAAAGCAAGCCATTAAATAGTCTTTGTGTCTATATCGTTGAGTCTCTGAATTAAATGAAGAAATATATTCAGCTGTAAATTCTTAGAATGTTCTAATGTGAAAAAAAAAAAAACTGATGTTCTTTTCCCTTGATATTTCTACTGCTGTTTCTCTTATAAAAACCCAAAGAGATTTTGTAATACAGACACCAAATTGGTTCAGATATGGTAATGTTGCATTTCAATACTTTTTATCTTTTGTGTATCCAGAAATATTAAAAATCAAACACATCTAAGCACTTTTTTCCTTACTCCCATGATACTTGAAAGTGTTTTGTGGTTTCTAGGCAAGGTAATGTTGTGGCTGCTTTGTGCCATAGCCTTAGGCGGCAAATGCTCTGAATCCTCCAATTTTATCCTTCAAAATTGTTCAGACTGTGTCTGTGCATTGTTGATCAGCAGCATTGACTCTCACATTCAGGTTCAACCGTGTGAGCCTCCCCAGTGCGCAATCCCTCAACTTCTAAATAGCACATTTACTATCACATATTCCATATACAGATCTTGTTTTGAATTAAAAGCAAACATTGGTGCTAAGTCTTTTCCACAGGCTGTAATGAGTCAGAAATTGAATCTAAAACTACAGACACTAAGAAAGTAAATAAAGGCAAGACTGAACTTGTGATCTCAGAGAGACTGTGGATATTATTAATTACATATAATCCTAATTCTGACAATGATTTTTGATCATTTTTAGATTTTTTTTCTTTAAGCACATGTTGCAGGCTAATTGTGAGGAGTATTGTATTGGAGAAACACCTTTTGGATTTTTCTTTATCTCAGGCCATGCGGAATACTAGGTTTGTAAGTGCATGTAAGAATAAACATGCAAATTAGAACCTTAATGGTTGTCCTTCACCAGAGGTGCTCATATTGTGGTGACAATGAAGAAAATAACAAAGGATAATTACTTTCTGCCTAACCTGACCTATGAATTTTCAATGAACTATCTTACTGAGGACTTACAGCAATCTTTCTAGCTGTATTTGTTGGACAAAGTCAAGTCACTTCATCTGAGCAAGTTCAATCAGAAAGAATTTGAATTTGAAATTAGTTGGGACAGATTGCAGGAGCTGAGGATAAAGATGAGTGAGACTATCTCTAATCCCTGCTTGCATTTTCCTATCTGCAAAGATATGAATAAAAACATGGATGGTGAGAGAATATATTAAAGTAGAGATACAGAAGAATATTTTGAGTTCTGGGTTTCTGGTGATTTTCAATTCTTGTCATTTGAGACTGCTGCACTTGAATGGCATTGACTGTGTCACCTTGTTTTCCTCCTTTACATTAGCATGGGTTTTCTTAGTTGTAGTCTACAAAATTAACTAAAGATAGTACTTTGCCTGCAGCCATACTACTGTGGCATCTGACCCAGTCAGATCAGAGAAGCTAAGCAGGGTTGGGCCTGGTTAGTACTTGGATGGGAGACCACCTGAGAATACCAGGTACTGTAGGCTTGGGAGAAGGACCTAGCAATCCACTCCCAAAAAACAATCAACCATTGAAAACCCTGTCAATACCAGAGAATCACTAACAATACTGTTTTGTCTGTTGTACATAGGGTCACTATGAGTTGGGCACAGACTCCATGGCACCTAGAAACAACAATAATACTTTCATCAAAAGACAAATATGTTGATATAATGCACAGGATATATATTTAAAAAATACATAATCACCATAAAACAACAAATCTGTCATTTAATGTAATCCAGTGTTGTATCTCTAAGTATCTTATAACTAATCAGCCAAACAAAAAGCATATAAAGACAGGAACCAACAAAATCAAAATGATTGATTTGCATAGAATATATTTGTTCATTAATGCATTTATAATAGCACATTAGTTACGACTATTGTGCTAGTTTCCTAAATTTCCTAAGGGTATATTACACTAGATGAGTAATTTCAATTTTGTTTTGTCTGGGCAGAAGGCTACATATCAGTTTATCAAGTATTGCCCAAAGAGGCTAAGTGGAAATGAGAGTGTGGAGGCAATACACAGCTTTTGTTCCAACGGGAATAAGAGATAGTTATTTACTATTTTTTATAGGACATCCTGGAATTTTGATAAAGGCTAATTGGGCAAATGTATAGCACCCAGCAATAATGAGACCTATTACATATTTGAGTAGTTTGGCTGGAGGAAGTGAGAAATCCTCTTTGTTTCCACAACACACCATAGTCATGCACTATTCCAAATTCATAGAGACCATATTTGTAAAAATTAGCTGCTTTATTTATTTATTTATTTATTTATTTATTTTGCTAAATGTCATGCTCTAGTGAAGGCTGTGAGTTAAAACCCTTGAGTAGATTTAATCCCAGGCAAATGAGAGTACTGTACTATATCACAAGTGGAAGTAACTGCATATCCTGCCTTAAAATGCCCTTGCTCATCTTTTAAATAGCCATCAGTAAACAAAATTAATTCTGCATTTTAATAGGTGTTTCCAATAAGTCTTTTGAGTACCTTTATGTTTATCATTTTTTCAATTCAATTGGCAAAGAGAGTAAAGTACCAGGATTGAGACAGTTGCATCACACCAGAGAAATATTTAGGGATGAAAGCAAGAATATATTATAAGAAGTTAGATTGTTAATTTAACAATAGGTGTAATGAGAATTTAGCAGAAGTTCTACAGTATGGGGTACATAAATGGTGAAACAAGACCCTAAGGTGAGTTTTCATTGGTACTTGTAACACAGCAATGGTAAAGATGGCCCTCCTCCTGAGAATATGTCCTCTGGCTACTGGGTCTAATTGCTCACTCAAGTACCCCAGGGGCCCATACCTTTTAACAGTTTTCCCATAACTACTGTCAATGCATTTTTTTCTTCTCATGAACAAAACCAGGAGAAAAAAAAAGAGATTAGAATGTAGATGTCTTAAAGCAAGGAATTGGTGCAATGCTGTCTTTAAGCCTTAATTGCTGTTTCTTTCCTTGTTTCTAACTGTATGACACTTAGTTGGTACTGCTTTAGTTTTTGATACAGTGGTTGGAAAATAAATAGACAACTTAGAATCTAATTTTAACAACAGCCACTTAGTTTTAGGGTTCTCCTTGTGGAATATTCTGACTCCTTGATAAGAAGGATAGAAAAGACAGGTAATTGTAGTTGTCCAGCTTTGATAAGTGAAGATATGAGCATTCTGTGCTTTTAAAAGTACCTCCCATCTATCCTCCAAGGCAAGATGGCTCTGGTGACATTTGTCCCACACCCTGGTCTCTCCTGGCAACAAGTGAGCCAAGATGGCACCTGCCTGCCTGGAACCCCTGTTTTCTAATTGGTTACTGCTGGCCTTCACCCTGCCCCCTGATTAGTGACTAAAGAACAGCCCCTGATTGGCCAGAAAGTGATGTCTGATTTCACCCTTTATTTGAATGTCACTCTTAATGGGTTGTGCCCAGCTCCTAGGGCCACCACCTGATTGGTTGGTGGCCATCTTGCCACAGTTACCCAAAGACTATATAAACAGAACCTGATGCTCTGCCACTCCACCACAGATGGTCCACACCATCACCAGATCAAGAGAGAAGACTGCCTACCACAGCCACTCCATCTTCTGCCCGAGAGGGACGGAGACAGAGATCATCTGGCACCAGCAGCAGAGGAGGAGACAGCTCTCACTGAGGTTGTCCAAAGGACACACAGACAGCCACCGCCAAAGCTGCGACACTTCCTCTATCCCAAATGGTGGGCTTGAGGGCTTTATTTCTTAACAGGCACTGTATAATAAAATCTGTACTAAAGGCATCCCAAAGCCATTCATCATTAACTCTGTCCACTGTATTTTGCCAGTTGACCCAGTGTGGGGTCCTGATCCAGGTCAGAGAAGAAAAACCTAGCCTAGTCCCAGCCACAAGGAGGGGCGACTTGCACACCACTAATAATTGTCTCTTATAATCTTATATATGCTTTCTATTGTTTCCCATTTCACAACATACTGATAATGGAAAGGATTTTAGCCTGGGTTTAAATCTTATGTATAGTTTCAAACAGAACTCAAACCCGAACCCTGAACCCATTCTGGTTCAAGGACTTTTAAAATTTTTCAGAATCTGAATTTTAACTCAGAGCATAATGGATTCAGATTCGGCTTTTAATGTTACTTTTTATTTGTGGGCTCTGTTTTGCTTTATTCTTTATCATTAGCTATTTTATTATACATAAAAATTGAAAAAAATTGAGAAAAACACATAGGATTAAAATTTTAAGCCCAAACCTGAACCAAACTCAAACCATCTATATTTCAACATAAAGAATCAGCACCTGAACTTTAGCTCAATTTTTCTCAGAATTGAAGCCCTGGTTTTAGCATTACAGAGGAGCATACTGTGAGGCATTTTGCCCAGGTCATAAGCAGAGTCCATGACAACATTAAAGTCACTTACAGGAAAACAGAAAGAAAACAATAATGCAAATTATAACAATCATTCCCACGAGAAGCCTGAGGAACCAAACCAGTGACTGAGCATGTCTCCTATAGAAAGAATAAGACATTAATTTCAATTTTCATACATGACATGAGGTATATGGTGCTAGGAAGGTACACACGAGATTTTCCCTTTATGTAAAATGGCATTCCAGACCCAGAGGCCGACTATTATTGCCCTGAGGTATGTACTTTAGCCCACTCAAAGTATAAGACATGACTACAGGTTCAGAGTTCAACATGATCAATGCATATGAAATTAGGAAGGTTAGAGACTCCTCACTTTTCAGCTATAAATAGCTGACCCATTTGGGCTGTATTAGTCAGGTGGTACATCACTGTGACAGAGAAACCAACAGAAGCCAATTTATGGAGGGAGAAATTGGAAAATCATAGTTAGAGGATTTCCACCCATAAAGGCAGGGCAGGCATATGATGTGTGGGCAGGGCAGGTGTGGCTGTGGCAAGTGGCAGGGCCTGTGGTAAACAGATGATTTCACAGCTTAGCAAATCAGGAGCAAGGAGCAGAGAGTCGTGGATCTGGGTGACAGCCTCCAAAGGCCCTCTCCCAGGGAGACATTTCTGCAAAGCTAGAATCTCACCTCCCAAAATTCACATATGCTTCACAAACAGCACCACCTCCTGGGGACCTAAAGTCCAAATACATGACCTTTGGGGAACATTTAGATCCAAACCATAACATGGGAAGAACAAGCCACTCGAGTCCCCACTGAATTGTCACCTTCCCTGATTGCAGTGGGCAAAACAACATTGTTCTCTCTGTGTGTTAACTGACTGTGTAACACCTGAGTCTTTGGAGCAGGGCTGGAGCCCTCAGGTGCTTGTAAGGAACACACATGTCAGACATGTGATTATTTATTTAAATTTACGAATTTATGACGTGAGTCCATCAATCCAAAATGAGTGTGCCCAATAGCCCCACATCTTTTGCTTTAGTAAGTTCTTTCTCTCCACCAACCCTGCTGCCTGAGGGTTATGTAACAGAAGAAAGTGATATTATACATCATGTATTTAGGCTCAATCCTGGACAGCATGTCCTGTGAAATGGGTGCCCTGTTCACTGACAATATGACATGTTGTTGTTGTTGTTAGGTGCTGTCGAGTCCAGTCCGACTCATAGCGACCCTATGTACAGCAGACATGAGTACCCACATATCATACTTAACTTTTTATTATTTTTAATATTAACATTTTAATTGACTCTTTTGCTAAGAAAGGCTTGCATTAGGCCAGTAAACATTGTTTCACTTGGCATTGTAAGGCTTTAGTACACTGCCCTATTGTCAATATAAACAAATAGCCATGACTCATAAGTCACTATTACTGTACCACTCTCAGCTCTTCCCTTTGGTTTCTCTGGTTCTTCTTGTATCTCAAACCATATAATATCAGTGGCAGATTATACCATAGCAGCAGTCCAAAAGCTTGGATTTTTTCCATGGCTTTTGTCTGTAAACCAAACATTTTTCAAGCATGAGGGTCCCTTTTGTACTTGTGAGATGACAGGCACTGGGACAGGCACCTGGTGTGGTGAAGCAGTTTCATAGGTAGACAGGCCCAACAGCATCTAAATCTTGGGAGTCAATATGCTGTTATAGAGGACACTCTACCTTTATAAATAGGCAAGACACCTTATTTTTAGAGTAGGGGCCTGTGCTACAGTGGATTTAGATTGATGAACTAGGCCATCCACCCACTGCTTCAGGAGTAGACAAGTTCACACTGTGACCAGTGAAGTATTGGTCAATGAATCCACCTGCAGTGTGGCATTGCACAGAACTAGAATCTGCTGCTAAAACAGGAGTGTATATAGTTTTAGCTTCCTTTTGAAAATGGGACCAAAAACCCAGAGGTAACTTTTCTCCTTGTTCTTACCAAACACCAAATTTATAGTACCCATTTTACTGATGACACTTAACTACATTGGCACATCTGGAAGAGGGATGTCCAGAGACTGTGCCTGACTATCAAAATCATTGTCCTTTCAAATGCTTTTTGCTGGAGAACATCCCTGTCTCATGTGGCTCCCTTTTTAATTGGCAACTATCACCGGCATAGGCATTGAGTTAGAGGAGGAATCAAAGCATTCCAATAACAGAGGTGACTTTAAAAAGGTCACAAATCCTTTAATGTATAGGAGATGATGAAGGTTACTACTTTATCTGTATTGTGCCTATAATCAAATGGATCTTATCTGACTGTTGTTGCTGTTGTTAGGTTCCGTCGAGTCGGTATCCCACTCATAGCGACCCTCATAGGGTTTCCAATGGCTGACTGTTTCTGGATTGCCTTGGGAGTGGATTGCCAGGTCCTTCTCCCATTTTTGCGTTGCTGGGAATTGAACTCTGGACCTCAGAGACTGCAGCACAGTGCTGTACCAACTGAGCTAAATCCCAACACCCCCTTACCTGACTACTCTACTCTAAAGAACTTTATGGACACTTCAGGGCCATGAATCTCATTGTGGTTGGCAGCTCATCCCTCTGTACATAGGTGAGTATACAGTCATTCTACCATGTGTTTTAAGAGTCTAATCCGCACCAATTGTTTTTGTTAGGTGCTGTCCAGACAGTGTCCGACTCTATGAACAATGTGTATAACAGACAAAACACTATTGTCAGTGCTTCTCTGCTATTCATAGAGTTTTCAATGGCTGATTGTTTTGGAGAATGAGTTACCAGGTCCTTCTCCTAAGCCTACAGCTCCTGGTGTCTTCAGATGGTCTTCCATCCAAGTACTAACTAGATTAACCCTGTTTAGTTTCTGAGATCGAATGGGATCAGGTATCACAGTGGTATGGCTTCAGGCAATTCACCAATTAACATGCTATTCTTGAGACAAAAGAACTAGATAATATTATCAGTAAGGAAGGCTGAACAGAGTGAACTCCCAACATGCTATAATAGCAGGACAGTGCAGCTATCCCTGAGGCAATACCTGGAATGCCCATTGTCTTGTCTCCCAAGTCAAGAAGAATCATGTAGTTCTGTGAGTCTGCTGTCATATGTCAAATTCTGTCTGGCTGTTTCATTGACTATGCATCACTATTTAAGGTACTGTGAACAGTTCATAAAATCCCACCCTATTATAACATTTTATGGTCACTCTAACCTCTGCATGTCCATTTAGCAGCTCATACTGGCTGGGATTTACTACTTACTGGAAGGCTAACACCATCTTATGTTCTGTCTCACCTCAGTACTTCCTTTGCTATACAAACTTGGTGTTGAAATTCCCCCAAAGAGGTCTGTCATATTTTTCTTAATAGAATATCCATCATCCCTATAATATTTGCAGGGAATTGGAATATTAGTATCAAATATGGACTAGGGGTTCTCTCCTACTTTCTAGATGCAACAATACTTGTTTTATTTTGATGGTCTTACCCTCATATTAACCACTAATTGCTCAGAGTTCTAGATAATGTTCTGGGTTGAAATAGGTCAGCATATATTCAGCATCAGTACCTACCAGGTGCATGGTCATGTTCTTGTTCTTTGGGGATAAATAAATAGTGAGCTGATGGGACGACTCTAGTTGATTATTACTCTTAGTTGACCTTGGCCAACTCCTAACAGTGGGGCATGAAGGGAATCCCTTTTATGCAGCTGGCAAAGCACAAGGACAGAAATTCCTTACCTTCCTCTTTGGTATGGCAGAGGGGAAAGTTTGGAAATATTGTGTGGTTTTGAGTTGTTTCCAAAAAGCTACCAAAACTCCATTAGTTTGTTTGTTTGTTTGTTTGTTTGTTTGTTTCTTTCTTTCTTTCTTTCTTTCTTTCTTTCTTTTTTCTTCTTTCCTTCCTTCCTTTCTTTTTTCTTTCTTTCTTGTTTTCTTTTTCTTTCTTTCTCTTTCTTTTTCTTTCTTTCTTCCTTCTTTCTTTCTTTTGTGACGGAGGCTACTGGCACAATAGAAATCATTGTTATCTGCTTTGTTTTTATTTTATCTACCTCTCCATTTTTACTTTTTTTATTCTCCTGCTTTTTGTTTCCTCCCTTTTTCCTCATAAGGCTTTGTAGCAAGGCACACTCTGATCACTTTTAGTCTCAGATCAGCAGTAATCTCACCTGCATCACAAATATCCTGGTTAACAGTCAAGAAGAGGAGGAAGAGAAAAGGGCTTTAACGTTCTTGACAGGCATTTTTTAACAGAACAATTTTCATTCTAGCTATAAAAAGAACTTTATCATGTCCTGAAAATACCTGGGAGTAAATGACTTATTCATGACCAATTCTTGCAGAATACCCTGGATTCCCCAATGCTTTGCATGGGTACAATTATTCTGGCAGATATCCTTTATTTGGTCATGCTTTTCTTATGCTCAAAATGACCCAATCTATAAGAATGGTTTCCTTGGATCTGACAGGCATTGTGTAGGTGCTAGTAGCTGGATGAGTGGTAATACTTATTTTCTCAGCTTCATTTCTTCTCAAGGAAATGCCATCCCCTCCCATGTCCCACAATCCTTCATGTCAGGTAGATTTCCATGGGGTAGTTACTCAAAAGTGTTTTTTTTTTTTCAATATTGAGCAATTCTATAGCAGTATGTATATCTGGAATAAGTTCTGGAATGGGAAGTTTCCCTTCTTATATTTGAATAGTCTTGCTTTGGGTTGTAGTAAGAGTTGAATGAAAAAACTAAGCCCATAGGTGGAGAATGTCCCTGTAACTTCAACTTTAGATTCTTTTTTGTTACCTTTGTCTCAGGGATTCTAATTCTTCACATTCCATTACAGTCATGAGATAATATCTAACATCTGTTTCCTATTCCAGTTTTTTGCTCCTAGGCACACAAAGTGGCAATCTAGGTTTTCTAGCTTGTCCCAGTCTTCCACTTTCTCAGTCATTTTAGAGGGTAAAAGAAGACTTGAAGTTAAATCTCCTTCAAATTTTTCCTGCCCTTTTACTTTATTTATCTTTTGTACACAGCCAGCTGAGCACTGGGGGACAATTGATCAGCCCACTGTCCTCATTGCAATGGAATGAGTGGCATTCAGCACATAGCTGCTCCAAACGCACCAGTGATTTCAGCCTATACACATTCATATGGTGGGTCACAAGAATTTTATATACAGGAGCCCCTCCACACATGGAGTTAGAGAGTCAACCCCAACTTTACCCAATGGATGCTTCCTTACTCTTGACTATTGATTTTGTCTTCCTGTCTGCCTCACTAATTATTTCAGAACAACATACTACTAGTTTTTGAGAACCAGCCACAAGATACCATGAAACTGAAGAGGCAGACAAATGCAGAATTGTATAAAGGACAGTTTATTGGGAAGTTATTGATAGAAGTGAGGTCCTGGGGAGCAATAAGATCATGTGGGTCCCTAAGGTTGAGTCAGAAGTAGGGACATATGTAGTCAGATGTAAACACATATGTACTGGTCAAGATAAAAAGGCTGTATCTGAGCTGGAATATACCTGGTTTATCTCAAGCTACTATCAAAGAGCCAGGCACATTCCTGGTACTAGGGTCTTATCATAAAGCTGCATATAGCACTATAATGGTTTTATCTATTTATGCTGGGGACCCATGAGAGAAAACTGACTACTGTTACTCATGGGAAATCATGATGGTTACGACTCAAGATGGCTGCAATCATGTTAAGCTGAATCTGCACACATGACATTAAGGACTCAATCCTCCAGACTATGTAGTCTACATAAGCCTTCTGACATCAGCTGAAAGTCTGGGAATCCCCAAGACCACTATCCATTCATATCAGCTAACTACATAAATTCAGTAATCCTGATGGATTTATCCAGGATTGATAATTTGATAGAATAACTCACCGATCTTTTGAAAATGATATACCTATAATTACAATTTTATTATAGCAAAAGTGATAAAAATTAAGAGAAATCAAATGAATATACATATGGAAGATTCTGGAACTAGTAGGCCTCCAAACACCTTCCATGTTTTTAGAGACAAATTACTGTACTAGTTTTGATAGATAGTACCATGTAGAGAATTACAAAAATAACCTCAATCTAGGTTGAGTGCTCATAGTTTTTACTGAGTCTTCTTTACATAAATATAACTAATGAAATGATTGAATACATGGTTGCCCCAAGCTCCAACCTTTACATTATCTAGTTGGTATTTCATTTTAGCTAGCTCCTTTACTGGAGGCTAGAGTTTAGCTCAGTTGGTAGAGTGGACCCAGGTTCAATCTCTAGCACTGTAAAACAGGAGAAAGAATGGAAATCTGCTCCAGAAGCAATTCTGAAGCTATCAGCCATTAAAAACCCAAGAGGGTTGCTAAGACAGCACTTAATCACAACAGCATCCCTTCTAAGTTATATTGCTGGCTTAAACTACCAGATACAGTCCAGTGAGCCTATTACAAATAGCAAAGACACTCTTGTCATTTAGGAAATTCTAAGAATAAAGACATTTCTTTGTATGAGCCAACATAAAATCAAAACAGTCCTTGGAAAAAGTTAACTCTTCACAAATCTTCAAAATTATTTATAAATTAAATGCTATGTTAATGGAAATCACAATGGATTTTTAGCAGAAATGGAAAAGCCAATCCTTAAATTCACATGGAAATATAAGGCTCTGAAAGAGTTAGTGTTGAAATTTGGAACAATTATACTTCTGTAGTTTTGCCTTTTCCAGAACGTTCAATGATTATATAATCATATACAGTTCATAGCCTTTAAAGATTGGTTTCTATAAGATAGCAATATGCTTTTAAGGTTCTTCCAAGCCTTTTTGGTCAATTTTATGAGTTTTTAAAATACGGGTGCAGTGACACGTGCCTGTAATCCCAGTGACTCCAGAGGCAGAGGCAGGAGGCTCACAGGTTTGAGATAAGAGGCAGTCTGACTAATTTAGGGAAACCCTGCCTCAAAAACTAAAAAAAAATGGGCTGGGGGTGCAGGTCAGTGGTATAGCACTTGCAAAGCATGCAAGCACGAGGCCCTGGGTTCAACTCCCAGTACCACACACACACACACACACACACACACACACACACACACACACACACACAAACAAACAAAACAGTCTTTAAAACATATATTACAGCTTTGTCTGCAGTGGCACCACTGTGGTGTCCAATCCTTTCTGATCTCCTAAGCTAAGCAAGGTTAGGCCTGCTTAGTACTTGGATGGGAGACCACCTGGGAATACCAAGTGCTTTGGCTTGGGAGAAGGACCTGGCAACTCATTCTCCAAAACAAAAAACAATCAGACACTGAAAACCCTGTGAATAGCACAGAAGCACAATAGTGTTTCGTCTGTTGTACATAAGGTCACTATGAATTGGACATCAACTGGATGGCACCTAACAACAACATTACAGTTTTGGTTTAATAATGATCATCTGTGCTTCAAACAAGAAAAAAATATATATGAAAGCACCATATTTATTTTTTCCTGATTTGAGTTTAATATGTTTAGCTAAGGATACCTTTCCAAATAATTTTTTTAGTCAATTAGTTCAGGTTAGCATGTTTAACTTGGCCCAGGCAACTATATGCAATTCCTTAGATTTTTCTAAAATTACTTTTTCTATTTAAATGTTAAATTGGAATTTTACACGTAAATGGGGTAATATAAGGACCAAAACACATTTTTCTAGATATCCTAGGCTAACTTTCAACATGATTTATTCCTTCTTCATTGAATTATACTCAATTTTGTCAAAAAGGCAAATTTAGTCAACTATGATTAATAATTTCTATTTTTCTCCCAATAATCTTCTTTTATTGGCAAATTTTAGTATACAACTTAATGAATGTCATTATGACATTTTTAGATTTTGATATTCTTACTAAAAGGTGAGCACTGGATAACAGTTAACTGAAAAAGTATATGTGGATAATCAAAAATACAAGAAAAAAAGGATGACTGAAATCAATAATATTTGATAATCCATGGACTAAATGATTGACTCAGGTACTCTCTTATTTTTATATATTATGTTTAATTGACTCATTTCCTTTGACCTTAGAGAGAATATCATAACTAAAAGTCATTTGTCTACTCTTGTAACTAAATAACAAAACTACTTTTGCAAGTTGAAAAGACTACAGAAGAAAGAGGTGGGTCTGAGGGGAAAAATATAATTTTCATAAATACATAATTTTCTAAGTATATTCATGAAGATATTTTCTGAAAACTATGAAAATCTCATGACTATATCCTACTTATTTGAAAGGTATATGCTAAAAAAGAATATTTTCAAAATAATCAAGAATAATTTTGATTGGTATTATTTTCATCCCTACATTTCTCATATAACCTATAATTACTTTCTGCCCCCAGGTCTTCAGCAGCAACAACAAGCTGAGATAGAAAAACTGAACATTCCTTTGTATTCCATCATAAAGAATAAATGAAAACCACTACTATCACGTAGTTGTTACATGAAATAAGAACTCTTAAGGAAATGGTGATTTGACTGATGGAAATTCAGCAAATTAGTACAAATCCACTGTTTCCTTAACTAAAAGGCAAAAATAAACTTAGACCAATGAAATTTATCCTGAAAATTCTATAAACATAATCTCTTAGCACTTATGTGGAAAAGAATTAATAGGGATGCATAGGAGTACCACTGTGGCTTTTGATCCCATCAGATTTTGGAAGCTAATCAGGGTCTGGCCTGGTTAGTACTTCAAAAGAAGACTCCCTGGAACACCAGGTGCTGTAGGCTTGGGAGAAGGGCCCGACAACCCATTCCCAACAAACAGCCATTGAAAACTCTATGAATAGCATAGAAGCAATAACAATACTGTTTTGCTGGTTGTACACGGGGTCACTAGGAGTTGGATACAGACTCAATGGCATGAATCAACAACGTGAAAAAGGTACAGCTGTTGTAAACTCATGTTCACATAAAGAATTGGAACAGAAGAACCACATCTCTTAAACTAAAAAATCTAGAAAATGATGATGATATTTTAAAGTCTCAATCACCAAGTGATAGCTAAAGCCATCAGAGTTTTCCAAAAGATTCAGAGGGTTTAAACAAGTCGATGAATAAAATGAAAACTAAAATATATTTTGAACCTTTCATACTGAAAATACCACACATTGAACACTGGTAAAAATCAAGTCATGAAATAGATCATAAAATAAGATGCATTATCTGAAATAAAACTCTATAAGAATGCAATATAGCAAGAATGTAAATCCAGTGTAGTGGCATATGTCTATAATCTAATCACTTGGTAGATGGAGACAGGAGGATCAGAAGTTCCAAGGTCAGCTTGGGCTACATAATGAGTCCTAGGTCAGTTGAGTCACATAGCAAGATTTATAACAAAAAATAAATGAATTAATTAATAAATATTTGAATGAATAAATAAATACAGGCCTATTATAAGAATGTAACTGCTAAACAAAGTCTAAATAACTCACAGAGTTTTAGAAATTTACACTGGGTACTTTGAAATATTTAACAGTGATTAGCAAGGAAACCCTACATAGGCAAAATGTGGTGTTATTATGCAAGTGGAACTTAAAATAAATTTTATATAGTTTTAAATATATTTATTCAAAAATTATATTTAAAATAAGCTCAGTATTCAAATTATAGGCTGTAAAATGGGATTATTAACCTTATATTTCCTAAAAGAATAATAAAAATTTTGAGAAACAGTAAAACAAGGGTATAACATATGAGTAATTTTAGGAAATAACTAGTAAAATACATGCCCATGCAGCAAAAGTGACCAAAATAAGTGGAGAAGGTAAAAATAAATAATTTTATGAGTAATATTTTCACTTGTCAGACCAAAGGTTAACTTCAAATTTAAGACATAATTCTATGAAAATATATGAGGAAAAATTAAGGGTCAAAATATGCAAAGGAAAAAAGTAGAAAATGTATATGAAGGTAAAAACCTGAAAATAGTAATTTTTGATACTTATGAGAGAATAATTTTTTTCTAAAACTATCTTTTAGTGCTATGTTGCATTTGTATAAACCCATGCAAACTAATTCTAAATATAGGGTACAGACATTGAAGGTTTAATTAAGGAAACATGCATAAATATTCATTTCAGATATTCTGTTTATTTGCCTCTGGATATTTTTCTCTTTTGTTTTGTTTTGTGTTTTGTTTTGTCTATGTATTATAACCTGTGAAGAGTCCAAATACTCCTTGGTATGGGATTGTTTAAACAAAATTTGGATAGACAGAGGAATATCCTTTGGTTTAAAAATATATGAATTCAATCTAAATTCATTATACATAGTTCTCAAAACAAATAGTTTTTCATGAAAAACAAATTTTAAATAAGGTGCAGTGCAGCACAACTCTAAATTCCAATGACACTGGCAACTCAAGAGGTGGAGGCAAGAGGATCCCAAGTTCAAGGCCAGAGACAGCCTTCCTAATTTAGCAAAACCCTGTCTAAAGACAAAAAAAGAGTGGTTATGGTGGAGGTTAGGGGTGCATTTCAATGGTAAAGTACTTGCAAAGTATGCACTGTCCCTGGGTTAAGACCCCCAGTATTGTGAGGAAAAAAAAGATATTTTTTAAAGAAAACACTATTTGTGAAAAATTACCTGAAAATTATAACATTATAAATATATATTCATATACAACATATGTATTAAAGTATTTTAAGTGGCCTTATCTACCCACTTTTGTGACAGTGGTTTCATTTAAAAATGGACACAAGAGAATAGACTATGAAAATAAAGTACAAGAAAGTTTTCTTTTCCCATTAAATATGATTTAAAAAGTTTAAAAAATTTAGCAAGGATGATATAAGATATCTTTTATAATTTTAAAATTTTATAATTTTATAATTTTAATTTTATAATTTTAAATGATTGCTTAAAGTAGGATGTAAATTGGCTGACTACTTCTGGTATTTGCCATAACACACATTAAGTGTCTAGTTTATTTTATTATTATTCTTTTCACCTACTGTGGTATTGAACCCAGGGCCTTGCTCATGTTAGGCAAGTGCTCTAACACTGAACTATACTCCCAGCCACTTTTTAATTTATTTATTTATTTATTTATTATTTTATTTTAGAGACAGTGTTTTCCTTAGTTGCACAAGCTGCCTCTGGCCTCAAGTTCATGATCCTCTTGCCTCAGCCTCCTGAGTCAATGGGATTACAGGCTCACACCATGGTACTTGGCTACATTAAGTGTTTTAAAAAGGAAAATTCTTAAGAGTATTAATACCTATTGTAAACTCTTTTAGCCTTGGTAATTACTAGGCTTAATGCTTCAGATGTTATCTCTCCCTTGAATAGTAGGGGATTTGCAAACCAACTTTAATCCTATTTTAATATCCAGCAATTGAGCTGAGTTGATTTTGCCCCATGCCCACTGGCCAGAGCCTCCTTCCCTAGTCCCATATTATCTGGCCAGATGATGGGGCAAATCGGTGTGTGCCTAAGATAACAGAAATGCTGCCTAAGATAAATAGACAAGACTGAGACTAAATGACAGTCTTTTGCCTGGATAGACTTACCTGATAGACTATAAATGTCATAGAGTTTATAGAGAAAGTCATTAATAGTCACTACTTCCAATAATAGGCTGGGGTTTAGCTCAGTTGGTAGAGCACAGCTCTATAGTCTCTGAGGTCCCAGGTTTGATTCCCAGCACTGCAAAAATGGGAGAAAGATGTGGCAATCCACTCCCGAGGCAATTCTGAAACAATTAGCCATTGAAAATCCTATCAGGGTCCCTATGAGTCGGACAAGATTCCACTGCACCTAACAATAACGATAACAACACTTCCAATAATAGGGAGAAGAACGTGACAGTCCACTCCTGAAGCAATCCTGAAATAATCATCCAAATAATTGTTGTTGTTGTTGTCAGGTGCCATCAAGTCGAGTCCAACTCATAGCGACCCTCATAGGGTTTTCAATGGCTGACTATTTCGGGATTGCCCTGGGAGTGGATTGCCAGGTCCTTCTCCCATTTGTGCGGTGCTGGGAATTGAACTCGGGACCTCAGAGACTGCAGCGCAGTGCTCTACCAACTGAGCCAAATCCCAGCGCATCCGAATAATTAGCCATTGAAAACTCTATGATGGTTGCTGAGTAGGACTGAATCAATAACACCTAATAACAGCTTCCAATAATAGCTGTGGCTGGTGTGTGTGTGTGTGTGTGTGTGTGTGTGTGTGTGTGTGTGTGTGTATGTGTGTGTTTCACAGCTTTATTTACATATGAATTATAGATCATGTCCAAGAAAAGTAGTGACTGTACTATTTATCAGTGCCTATTTTGTCACACAGGAGCTGGGATTTAGCTCAGTTGGTAGAGAGCTGCTCTGCAGTCTCTGAGGTCCCTAGCACCACAAAATGGGAGAAGGACTTGGCAACCCACTCCCAAGGCAATCCCAAAACAGTCAGCCATTGAAAACCCTATGAGGATTGCTATGAGTTGGACTCGACTCGATGGCACCTAACAACAACAATTTTGTCACACAGTTGCTGCAACAATAGGCTTAAACACAAACAAAGATCCTGTACCTGGCACAGTGTCAGGGAGTGTTTCATTCTGTTGTATATAGGGTCATTATGAGTCAGACCTGACTCCACAGCACCTAAAAACAAGACAACATTTTTTATCAGTCTTTTGAAGAAGCTGCAATATCATATTTGATTCTCTTCAACATAATGATTATTATCATGGTACATTATATACTAACAAGCCACACACACACACACACACACACACACACACACACACACACACACACACACACACTAAGAAATACCAAAAAGTAAATAAAGGTCTAGGGAACAACATAAAATCACCTGATTTATTTTGATATTCCATGTTATCTAGCAGTTTGTTAATTTGCCAGTTATAGGTGGAGTAATCCAAGACTTCAGTGATCTTGATAAATCTGCATAAATACAACAGGAAAAAATCAAAGGAGTAATAGAGATTATGACAAGAAGTAGAGGTAAAGGAAATTGCAAAGGTTTACTTTTTAAATGGTTATGCGATTCCACCAAACCATACTATATATACAAATGAACTTTTTATTTTATAAGTTACAGTATTTATCGTGTGTAACTTCAAGTTTTCTACATGTGCACCTAATTTTTGCATTATCATGAATTTCCTTTTAAAATTCAACTAATTCTTTTTGCTTCATATAGCAATTTTCATTTGACCTTTAATTTGTTTAACATTCCTACAGAATAACGTAATTATAAGAAAAACATGAACACTATAGTTTAAAATCTACATTTTGTCATTGGAAAACTAGCCTGAACACTTAATAAGAACATTCTCAGTAGGTGATCAAGTGAACTGTGTGAGGCTTTTGCTTAGTTAACAATATTTAGGTTGTCAGCTGTTTTGTAATTTAAATTCCCCCTGTAGTTCTTTAAAGGACAGTAATTTAGATGCATCATTTAAACTCCTACTGCCACACTGTCTTCCCACAATTATTTAAGATGAAGTAAAAAAAAAATTACTCCCCAGCTATTCTTAACCTGATATTTTGTCAGCTAAACAGATATATGGAATTGTTCCAGGGAGTATTTTAATAATAAATGAGAAGAATTCCAGATGAATACATTGTCCTTTAAAGTTAGAAGGGTCTCCCTTCTCAGAGGAACAATCAAGATGCCGAGGCTTCTCCACTGGTGTCACCAAAAGAAACTAAATTATTGGATAAATGCAGAGGAAATACACCTATAATCCACATGAGAATTATTCTTGCTGAGTAGGCATATCATACAATTTCTGTTAAAATGTAAATTCACACACATATTACCCCATAATCACTTTAACAAACATTCTTTATCCATAAAATATTTCATAATAGTACAAGTATGAATAATGAATAATTACAAATTAGGAATCTCATACAAGACCATTCTACTCACTGGCAAGTACAGGACCTTGAATTAAAAGTAATAAATGGATTTACCTAATTCATCAATCATTTAACTCTCCAACTGATAGTTCCATAAGATTTTCTCTCTTGTACTTATGCTTTCTTTCTCCTCCAACATAGAAAAATTAGTAAATCTGTAACAAGAATCAAAACAACATATTCGATTTTAGAAAAAAATATTAATTTGTTATATCTTATTTTATTCCCTCAGTTGAAAAATATGTTTTCTAGAAAATCTAGAAAAGTAACAGCAATTTTTTCATTAACTTAACTTAATACATAAAACTAGGAAATTAAATTCTAGTTAATCCTTTTCTTAATGTAGCAATAAAGATTGTATGTTATATTATATACAACATCAACTTCTTCAGAGATATATCAGGTATCCTTGGAAACAATTCAAGCTTTCAGATAAGGTATACCAGGATTAAAATCTGAGTTCTTTTAATGTC
>VMDO01016885.1:0-46399 GCA_007922755.1 Pedetes capensis | reverse complement strand
GAAGGAAAGGGCCGGAGTTGGAGGTGGCATAGGGAGCGCCTCTCCCCTACACCCTGAGGCTCTGGGGAAGAGAGGAGGGCAAGGTAACACAGACGGGTGCCGCCTCCTGGCCTTTCGTCACTCCTTCATTCTTTCCTTCAGTGAGGATTTATAGAGTGTCCAGGCCCTGCCTGCTCTGGGTACTGCGAACAAAGCAATGTAACCCCTCTCTTCCCAAATAGCTGAGACAGATAACACCCCTGAGATGCACAGTCTAATTTCAGGAAACGTGAGAACGCAGGAGGAAAGAACAGAAACAGAGTGATCATGGAAGGCTCCCCTGAGGAGGAGACATCTGAGCTGATCCTGTGGGAGTAAGAGTCCATCTGGACAGGAGATCTGGGAAAAGCATTCCAGGCAGATGGCACAGCAAGTGCAAAGGTCCTGAGGTAGGACCAAGTTTAGCGCTAATTTTTTTTTTTCAGTACTAGGGGTTGAACTCAGGGCCTCGCGCTTCCATGCTATGCAAGTGCTGGACCACTGAGCTGCACCCCCAGGCCCCCCTTTTTTTCTTTACTTTTTAAGACAGGATCTCGCTAAGTTACGCAGACTTCCTCTGGTCTCTAACTTGCGATCCTCCTGCCTCCCCCTCCCAAGCTACTGGGATTACAGGCGTTTGCCACCATGCCCAGTTCAAGTTTAGCATTTTAAGGATGGGGCTTTTTTGGTTGTTTTGCTTTTGTAGTACTGGGGGTGTAGCCCATGCTCAGCGAATGCTGTCTGAGCAACAAACCCAGCAAGAATCCATACTCATCTGCCACCGGGTATGAGTGGGAGGGAGAAGGGGGTCGGTGTTCCCTGACCTTCCCCTCCTCCTCCCCCAACTGTTTCTCCTATTTGCAATTCAGACCACGTGCTGTGCTATAAATTTTCCTCATTTCTCCTGCCAGTTTCTCCTGTCCCAGCCTGTCACCTTCCCAAAGGTGAGGACTTTCCTTCGAGCCTGTTTGTCTTAGCTCCGATCTGAGGACCTGCGACAGTGCCCGGCGCACAGTGGGCCTCTCCACGCGGAATCTGGAAGGAGCCGATGAACGATGCACGCGAGAGCCAAGGGCAGCCGTCTTTCCCATCAGCAGGGCCAAGTGGGAGAGCGCTGGGGGCCCGCGGCCACTCGGAGAGGCCCCTTGAGGAGGTCAGCGCTCAGAGCGCCGGGGTCAAGGCCTCCCTTGATTACTGAGATTCTAATTAACTCCAGGGCCGAGCAGGCCGCACTCCGAGGAATTACAGATAAATTCGCCTCCCGCTTCTCCACGGGGGTGGCTGGCAGCGGCTCCCGCCCCCACCCCGCCCCAGCCAGCTGGCCGGGGAGGCAGGCGGAGAGGGGTCATTTGCATAGGCAGGTAATTGGTTTTGCAAATAAATCTGGTTCTTGAAATTTGTAGATTAGCAATAATACGTCTCCAGATGAGAGAGAAAGGTCACGATGAATAAAACAACAATTAAACTTTCAGGAGATTATTGCACTAAACCGAGGCCGGGCACCGGGCTGAGGGAGGGCGGGGCCGAGGCTGGGAGGGTGGAGGGAGGCTGCCGCGGGAGGCTGCGGAGTCCTGCCTGCTGGGACAGTCGGCCTGACCTTGGGACAGTTTGGAGGCCTCCCATTGCTCAGGAGAGAAGGTGGAGGCCCAGGGAGGGAGAGGACGGAACCCAAAGCGGCCCAGCGAGGCTATGATAATGCAAACCCGGTGGCCACAGCTGGGATCCCAGCGCTCGGGAGGCTGAGGCTGGAATCCCCACTCTGTGCCTCCTGGCTATGTGGCGAGGACAGTTCTGTCCCCTACTGTGCCCTACCTATGTCACTGCGGCTTAGAGAATAGTAGATATTATTTCAAATGTGCGAATGTCTTTACGCTTGTGAGGCCATTCGATGTGACACGGCAGCTAATGGGACGGGCGCTGTGCGTGGCAGGATGGCGGCGGGTTGGGTCGTTCCAGACACTTAGCTGCAAGCCGCAGCCACGTGGTCCTGGGAAATGTGAGCAACCTGGAAATGTGTCCTTGCCTCTTAGGCTGGGAGAGAGTCGAAGAAGAGAGGCTCGGCCAGGAGGGAGAAGCTGAGGGAATTCACCAGGTAGCAGACCTTGCCCCCCACCCCCTTGTGGCCTTGGGTGAATCCCCTTTCCCCCTCGGGACCTCAGTTTCCACATCTCTGAAAGAGGGAATAATTGCATCTATTTCGTTTGTTCAACGTTATTATTCAAAATATGTACTGAGCCTCTAGGGAACGCAAAGCCTTTTTTGGGGTGTTGGAGAGGGTTTGAGGGGAAAAAAAGGCAGAAATTTGCGCCCTGGGAGAGCTGGCAACCTCTAGAGATGGGGCCAATAAACTGATTATCCCTGTAGGGTTTTAGAGAGTCGTGAGTTATGAAGAAAATTAGGACTGGGAAGGGAGCAAAAAGAGGCAAGAACTGAGGAGTGAAGGCAGGAGGGCCTTCAGAGAGAGGCTGACATGGGAGCAGAGACCTAAAGGGGTGGAGGAGGGAGATATGGAGAGATCTGGAGGAAGAGCATTCCACATAAAGGACAAGGGAGGTGCAAATGCCCTGGGGCAGGCCCAAGATGTTGAAGAAGCATCAAGGAGGCCTGTACAGCTGGAATGAGGCAGGGAGAGGCAGAGAGGGGATGGGGCAGAGTGGGCAGGGCCCTGTAGGTCACAGAGAGGACTTAGGCTGTGAGATAGGAACCTCATGTCTCACTCTGGCTGCCAGAGGTCAAGGAGAAAAGACGTCTTGCTGTACTGGGTCACCAAAACAGTGACGAATGTCTACTTCCCCACTCATTCAGTGGCAGATTGGATGTTGGCTCCAAATATCCATTCCCTTTGCCTTTAGGGACTGTGAAGATGGCATTTTCCACCCCCCCTCCCATGGCTGAGGCAGACCATCTAACACTTTGTGGACAATGGGATAACAGCACAAATTGTTCTTGTAATTTCCCAGTTGTAACCTCAGAGGATAAGAAGGAGCCCCTCTCTTCCCCTTTCTCCCACTTCCCTCTCCACCCTTTGGAAGATGGCTGTGATGGCAGGAGCTAGGCAGTGATTATGGGCCACCAAGTAGAAGCTAGGGGCTGAAGAGGCAGAGCAAGAAGATAGAAGGAGCCTGGGCCCCAGGTCATTTTGAAGCCCCAGTTGCAGCCTGGGCTGATGCTCAGACCACAAGGCCAGGGATCCGCGGGCTTCTCATTTAAGCCATGATCTTAGGATTTCGTGGCAATGTAGATCTCAAGTCATCAAGAGTTTTGAGCACAGTCACCATCCATCTGGCAAATTCCAGACTTCTCCTCTTCCCTGCCAGCCCTCCTCTGCTCCAAAATGCCTCTCACCTCTCCTGCCCACCCCATCCAATAGCTCTGATTCTGCAACAGCTCCGATTTGCCCACTCTCACCACAACCAAGCTACAGCCTGTGTCACTCAGCGAGACCCTGTCTCAAGATAAAAGAATTAAAATGGGCTGGGGGTGCAGCCCCGTGGTGGAGCGCTTGCAAAACATGTGCGAGGCCCTGGGTTCCACCCCTAAGTACTGCAAAAAGAAAAGAAAAGTGAGAGACGAAGAGGACAAAGCCACCAGATTCCCCATGAAGGCAGCAGCAGGACGGAGGCCCAAGGTGGAGTGTGGCAGGTTTGCACAGGGAGAGATGGAGCCAGGGAGGTTGCTGAGATCAAGAGCCTCCGCGTGGGGCGCCAGGGGATCAGCCTGGATCCCGAGGGCACAGGGAACCTCGGAAGACTTGGAAGAGAAGAGGCCAGGATGAGGCGTGGCTTTGCGGGAGGTCGCAGGGAGGCGGACCAGCAGGGGCCACGCAGCGCAGCCCATCCAGGAGGTAGAAGGCTGGGGATGGCCTTGGTCCCCTTGCAGCCCCTCCCCTAGCCAGGGCGTGGGGAGGAAGGAGGGCCGGGAGGGGGTACCTGGCAGCTGAAAAGCCCGCAGCTAATGAGCCTGATGCGGAGCCGTCTATTTTTAGCCTCCGCTCCTCAGGACACCTAATCGCTCTGGCCGGCTCCTGCCAGGCTGCCATGGAAACGCGCAGTGCCGCTGCTGGGGACGTCCCCATCCCGACCTGCGCGGCCCGCCCCGCAGCCCTGGGCCAGGACGCTGCCTGAGTGGGGCCCTGGCGGCCGTCCCACTGTGGGGCTGTGCAGCGCGCGGCCAGCTCTGCACCTCTCTGGGCTTTGGAGGGCTAGCAGCGTTCGGGTGTGCCCTCCAGGCGTGGAGGTGCAGCCTTGGGCTGGCCCCAACTCTTGGGTGGTGGTTTCTCATCTGCAAAACAAATCCCACCTCCCGTGACTGTGGGGAGCGGCTAGTGCGGAGGAATTGGAGTGACGCCAGGCACTCATTGAGCACCTACTGTTTGCCACACATTTGTTTTTGGCTTTTAGAGGAAGGTCTTGCTATATAGCCCACGCGGGCTGGGATTTAGCTCAGTTGGTAGAGCACTGTCCTGCAGTCTCTGAGGTCCTGAGTTCAATTCTCAGCACCACAAAAATGGGAGAAGGACCTGGCAATCCACTCCCAAGGCAATCCCGAAACAGTCAGCCATTGAAAACCCTATGAGGGTCGCTATGAGTCGGATACAGACTTGAGGGCACCTAACAACAACAATATAGCCCAGGCTGGCCTCGAACTTGCGATCCTCCTGCCTCAACCTCCAGTGCTGCGATCACAGGTGTGCGTTGCCACCTCTGGCTTCCATTAACTTTTTTTTTCTTCTTTAATTTTCTTTTTCTCAGCGCTGGAGGGTAAACCCAGGGCCTCACGCAGGCCAGGCAAGTGCTCCACCACTGGGCTGCACCCCCAGCCCCTTTGTTAATTTACATTTTGAGTAAGGGTCTGGCTAAATTGCACAGGCTGCCTCTGGCCTTCAAACAGAGACCCTCCCGCCCTAGCCTCCCGAGTCCCTGGGATGACAGGAGTGGTCACTGCACCGGGCTGACTCAGACCGTTCGTAAAGGTCATGCAAGCATGGAGCTGGATCCGTCTTTAGTGACTTGTGGAGATTTTGTTCCAGTGGACTTTTCTGCATCACTCTGGATAATTTAAAATATGACTCAGCACCAGGCAATGTGGCCACGCCTGTGATCCCAGCACTTGGGAGGCTGAGGCAGGAGGGTGTCAGTAAGGCAGCCTGTGCAACTTAGCGAGACCCCATCTCAAAAAACACAAAAGGGCTGAGCGTGGTGGCGCACACCTGTAATCCCAGCGGCTCGGGAGGCGGAGGCAGGAGGATCGCAAGTTTGAGACCAGAGGCAGTCTGTGTAATTTAGCGAGACCCTGTCTCAAAAAGTAAAAAAAAAAAAAAAAAAAAAAAAAAAAAAAGGTCCAGCTCAGTGGTCCAGCACTTGCAAAACATGCAGGCGCGAGGCCCTGGGTTCAACCCCAACACTGCAAAAAAAAAAAAAAAAAAAAAAAACACAAAAGGGGCTGGGGGTGCAGCTCAGTGGCAATACGTTTGCCTAGCCCGCGCAAGGCACTGAGTTCAATCCCAATAGTGCAAAAACAAGTAAATGAAATAAAATAATAAGGCTCAGAGCCAGGCGTGGCAGCCACTCCCGGAACCCCAGCTCTCAGGAGGCTGAGGCAGGAGGATTGTGAATTGGAGGCCAGGTTGGGCGACACAGATCCTGTCTCAAAAAAATGTTAATAAATAAAACAACAAAGTAAAATAGGGCTCAGGCTGGGGATGCAGCTCGGTGGTAGACCCTGTGTTTAACATGCATGCGTCGCCACCTTCCCTCCCGCACCGCACGCACACAAAAATCAATACGATAAAATAAAATATGCCTCCAGATGGCGTTTCTTGTTGCTGCCGCCATGGCGGAGTCTGTGGGGGACTCCATATATTTTGTGGCCGAGGCGAGTGTGTGACATCTTCCCCACAGGCCAGCCCTGTGATAATTAATGTACAGCAAGGCCTGGCCCAAGGCAATCTCTCCCTACACCAGCAAGGCGCTAACAATTCCAGCAGCCCAGATGTTAGGACAAGCCAACGACTGTGGGACCTGGCGGCCCTGCTTCTCCTTCCCTGGTCGTACCTGCCACGGACCTCAGGTCTCGGCACTGGGTCTGGAAGATGTTGCAATAGCTTGCCTTTATTTTATTTTGTTTTGTTTTATTTTATTTTGTGGTACTTGGGGGTTGAACCCAGGACCTTGCATATACTTTGCAAGTGTTCTTCCTGTGGGCGGCACCCCCAGCCCATGTTTTTTTTTTTTTTTTTTTTTTCCGGTACTGGGGGTTGAACCCAGGGCCTCGCACTTGCATGCTCTGCAAGTGCTGGACCACTGAGCTGCACCCCCAGCCCATTTTTTTTTCTTTTTTTCTTTTTTTCTTTTTTTTACTTTTTGAGATAGGGTCTGGCTAAATTACGCAGACTGCCTCTGGTCTCGAACTTGCGATCCTCCTGCCTCTGCCTCATGAGCGGCTGGGATTACAGGCGAGCGCTTGTCCATATTTTATTTTTGATCCAGAGACAGGGTCTGGCTGAGTTGTGCAGGCCACCTCTGGCCTCGAACCTGCAATCCTCCTGCGTTGCCACTGGCTGGGATGACCGGCAAGCGCCGCGGGGAATAGTCTGCCTTTTCCCAGATGCTAAGACCCTTCCTGAGCTCGGGCAGGAGGCGCGGGAGGGAAGTGGCGCCTGGGCTCCTCCACAAAGGCCGGGCACTGGGAGCCTGCACCTCCTTCCCTCCGCCCTGCCTGGCTGATTGCCACGGGGCTCAACCACTCACGGCGCGATTGTGGCTCCAGCTGGCTGCCCAGCACCCCAGGAGGCGGAGGAGCCAGGGACCCATGCAGCTCCTCAGAACCGAGGGCCCCCGGCAGGACAGGAGCCCCATCCTCTGCCCACTCGCGGTCAACCCAGCAGCGGGAAGAGGGGGGAGGGGAGGCCGAAGCTGCCCACGTCCCAACCCCACTCTGGCTGTGAATTGAGCCTGAGACCAGGCCAGTCTGGGCCGCCGCCGCGTCTCGGACACCGCGATTGTTCCCCGGGCATCGACCGCGGGCGAGGCTGGTGTAGGAGGCCGGGAGCTCGTCTCGCACCGCCGGCGTGGCGTGGCGGCGGGTTCCCTGCGGGCCCCCGTGCGCGATAGTGGAGGTGGCGTGCGTTGGGGGGTCGCCCTCCCCCACCTGCACTGAAGCCGCCACCTCATGAGGCTCCCCCCCCCCCCCCCGGGCGGGAGGCCAATGGCACAGGCCTGGTGAGGATCAGGGCCTGCGGTGGGACGCGGCCCTCCTTCCGAGCACCTCAGTCTCCCACCCAGCCTCCCCTTTAAGCACCCCGTGACCTTGAACCGCAGGAAGGAGGGAAATCGCCCAGCCAGGGGGTCCATTAAATCTTTCTGTGGCAACAGGACCAGGGAGCTGCTGGGGCCTCGACCTCTGCACGGGAGGACACGTCTTCCCGCCACCCCATGCCAGGAGGCCATTTTGCCGCTCTGTGCCTCAGTTTCCCCACCTGCACCTGGGTGGGTAAGGCAGGGTAGTTTATGACCGAGGTGTCTGGGCTTGGCCTCCTGCTACTGCTGGCTTTCTCTCAGCCTCAGTTTACCCCCCCTGTAAAATGGGGGGGATAACAGGGCTGGAGGGAGAGAGGAGGGGGCTGGAGGCTCAGGGTGCCCAGCAGTCTGCAGACTCGTTAGAGCACGGGGGTGTTTTCCTCGCTCAAGGCCCTCCGCCTGCAAACCTGGGGACCCCGGGAGCGAGCGTCCGGCCATCTCCATGGCCCCACGCAGCCTGGGTCCTGGGGCGGGGGGTCCAGACGCCCAGCCCTGCAGAACCAGGCAGGGACCTCCCAGGCCAGGGTTCAGGCTGGATGGAAGGGGCCTGGGATCCACAGTAGGGGGTGGATGGAGCCTCAGAATTGAGGGCTGGCAAAGAAGCCCCCCATAGGCATTTGGCCCAGGTTTGGAAGACCAAAGAGAATTTGCAGATGGACATCAAGGCGTTTCCCGCTGGGCGCGGGGCTGCCCACCTGCGAGCCTAGCTGAGCCGGGAGGATGGTGAGTTCCAGGCCGCCCTCGCTTGCGCAGATCGATCCTGTCTAAACAAAACTTTAAAATAAAATTTAAAAATTTCAAGCCAGAGCCCACTGGGATGTCTGCAGAGATAGGCTCTGAAGCTCAAATCCTGGAGTCAGGCAAACTCTTGCAAAAAGGGGTTGATTACAACTCACCCCCTGCCCCCGTTTCATAAGGATAAAGTGAGCTAAAGAGTGTGTAAGCCCGGCGCGGTGGCACACGCCTGTCATCCCAGCGACTCGGGAGGCCAAAGTGGGAGGACCGTGAGTTCGAGGCCAGAGGCAGCCTGCGTAACTTAGTGAGACCCCGTGTTGAAATTAAAAACAGAAAATGGGCTGGGGTGCAGCTCAGCGGTAGAGCACATGCAGAAAGTAAGCACGAGGCCCTGGGTTCAGCCCCCAGTGCTGGGGGGTGGGGGGGAGTGTAAAGCTGGCCATGGTGGCCACACCTGTGATCCCAGCATTCAGGAGGCTGAGGCAGGAGGATTGCTGTGAGCTCCAGGCCAGCCTGGGCTGCACAGCGAGACTGTGCCTCAAAAAACAAAATAAAGAAAAGAGAAAGAAAGGAAAGAAGGAAGGAAGGAAGGAAGGATGGGTGGGTGTAAACATTTAGCACGTACCTGGAGCCCCAAGGCTTGCTGCTGTTACCATGGTACCAAACAAGGCCATTGTGGATCATGTTTTAGCAGTTATATATTCATTTCAATGTCTATATCCCCAAATTTATATGCACATCAACTCTACTCACCAGTCAGTAGAGCTAGGTTTTCATGGTAGGATATGAAGGTGCTTTCTATTTATTTATTTATTTACTTGCTTACTTCTTCTTGTGGAAATTAGGGGCTGAACCCAGGGCCTCTCACGTACTTTGCAAGCCCTGTTCCGCTGAGCTGCACCCCCAGCCAGGGTCTCGCTAAGTTGCGCAGGCTGCCTCTGGCCTCGACCCCGCAATCCTCCTGCTTCTGCCTCCTGAGTCGCTGGGATCACAGGCGGGCAGCGCGGCACTTGGCTGCCTTTTGATTGTTACCGTTTTTAATAAGCTCGTCTGTGGTGGAGATGTTGCTCGCAGCCCCGGGATGGCGGCCGAAGGAAAGCTGGAGTGGGGCAGGGCTGAGGAATGGATTTCTCAGCTCGTGCCTGAGCCCAGTAATTAATCCTGAGGGGCTAATTAAGGCCGGGCTTTGGCTGAAGCCACTCCCGGCCTCCCTTCTGGTCTTTCCTCTTCCCCGGGGAGGCCCAGCCGGGCCACCCTTGCCAGAGCGGCCTTAGTGCTGTGTGGCCTCCCAGTTCCCCAGCCTTAATCATCAGGAATTAAGGGATAATCAGGAGGCGGTGGTGGAGGAGGAGGCCGGGCCTCCCAGGTGGGCAGCAGCACTGGGAGGAGGAGGAGACGGAGGCAGGATGGAGCCAGTACTGGCCGGATCCTGTCCTTCTAAAGCGCTTGATATTTCGCTCCCTGTGGATGTCTCTGCAGTCCTTGCGAGTGTTTTTGTGTGGCAGTCACCCAACATACATCTGTGATGACTGAATTCAGCGCCACCTTCATCTGGTTGGTGCCCTCGCTCCCCCTGCCCCAGCCACATGGGCCCCTGGCTGCTCGTCCAACACACCAGGCTCTGTCCTGCCTCAGGGCCTTTGCATGGCTTGTGTGATTTTCCAGGATCATCCTTCCCCATGCTTTCCTCACAGCTGCCTCTCTTTCCCTATAGAAGTCCCAACTCTAATGACACCTCCTCTGAGACGCCCTCTTTGTCCCACAGCCCCACCCAGCTGCCAGCTCTAATTCCTTCCAGTGGGTTCTCTCTGGGCCACTAGACTATGGGTCCCCCTAAGGGTGAAGAATATCTTTTGCCTTATTTCCTGCTGTGTCCCCTATACCTAAGGCTGGTATACAGTAGGTGCTCAATAAGTGTACCCATGCCTGGCATGCAGTAGGACTTTTTCTCTTTCTTCTTTCCTTCCTTCCTTCCCTTCTTCTTCTCCCCTCCTCCTCCTCCTCCTCGTCCCCTCCTCCTCCTCCTCCTCCTCCTCCTTCTTTTCTCTCTCTTTCTCTGTCTCCCCTTCTGTTTCTTTCTTTTCTTTCCTCCTTTTTTTTTCTTTTTTTCCAGAACCCCGGGCCTCGCACACCCTTTCCAGGCACTCTACAACCGAGCTGCACTCGCAGCCCATTAAGTCACCCAGGCTGCCACTGGCCTCAACCTTGGGATCCTCCTTCCCCAGCCTCCCAAGCTGCTGGGATTAAAGGGGTGCCCCGCCGCACCTAGGCAGCAGGTGCTCCCTAGTGTTTGCTGAGGAAAGGGGTGCATGCCACCCAGATGCGAGTAGGGTGCTCCCCTCTGAGTCTGATCCAAGCTAGAGGAAGTGAAAATGATGTGACCCAGAATCCTCTGCAAAGGACGGACCCGGCTGACCCCAGGCGCACACTGAGCCCATCTGGCTGAGCACCGGGTCCTTTCTCACCCCTTGCGTCCCTCTCCTACCAAAACTGAGGCACCCTGGGCCACGTTTATCCCCTGCACCCTCCTCCCAGCCTGGAAGCCCTTTCTTTCTTTCTTTCTTTCTTTCTTTCTTTCTTTCTTTCTTTCTTTCTTTCTATCTTTCTTTTGGCGGTACTGGGGGTTGAACCCAGGGCCTCGCGCCTGCATGCTCTGCAAGTGCTGGACCACTGAGCTGTGCCCTCAGCCCTTTTTTTTTTTTTTTTTTTTTTTTTTTTTTTTTTTTTTTTTTTTTTTTTTTTTTTTTTACTTTTTGAGACAGGGTCTCGCTAAGTTATGCAGACTGCCTCTGATCTCAAACTTGCGATCCTCCCGCCTCCGCCTCCCTAGCCACTGGGATTACAGTCGTGCGCCACCACGCCCGGCCTGGAAGCCCTTTCTAAAACGCCCCCGGGGGCCTGGCAGAGTGGCTCAGTGGTAGGGTGGCCTGCCTTCCACACTCAAGGCTCAGGCAACCAGAAAACCAAATGAAAAATAAAACAGCCAGGCACGGAGGCGCGTCCCAGCGATGCTCACACCCGGGAGGGTGCAGCCTGGGCCTCTTGAGACCCTGTCTCAACCTCGCGAGATCTCCTCTCCAGGTGGGGGCGGAGCCGGCGCGGTGGCCACGCCTAGGATCCCAGAGCAAGGGAGGCTGAGGTGGGAGGATCATGAGTCCAAGCCCAGCCTTTGCCTCAAGAGACTCTTTCTCCAGATAAACCACACTAATGCATTAATTTAATTTAATTTAATTTAATTCCATCCAACCAGCGCTCTCTACTCCTGGAAGTCCAGGGCAGGCCGAGGCGCAGAACTCTGACCCTTGTACCCAGGCCCACGGAACCTCCTCCCCCCAGGGTGATTTGGCCCCGGGCCGCATCTCTGTCGCTTCTATTATTATTAGGTGACCAAAGACTGTCAAAGTTGCCACATTCCATTGTTCCATTAGTCAGAGATGCAGGTCAGGTAATCTGGAATCTGCAGGAAGAGGAAGTTCAGAGAAACTGTAGGTCCTTTGTGACTGTTGTCTGAGTTCTTACAAGTCAGACCTACTTGCCACCCGGCATCTCCCCATAGATGAGAGTGGTTTTTCTTCTCTTTTTGCCCAATCAGAAAACCAAGCTCAGAGAGGGAAAATGAGTTACCCAAGGCAGCTCAGCAAAGCCAAAGTTTTCCACCGAACGCCATCTGGCTCTGATGCCTCCCGACTCCTCTTGGCTGCCTGCCTCCTCCCAACCTTTAATAAACTCCTGAGAAACGTGGGCAGGCACGGCAGCAAGGACACACATTATCTGTCCAGATCCGGCTGGCTCGCCGGAGCAGTCAATAATTAATTCTGAGTTTTCTCCATTTATCACAGCGGCAGGAGCCACGGTACCCAGAATGCCAATCTCGGAGCCTCTGTGGCCCTGGGGCACCTGGAGCTGCCTCAGTGGTGACAGGAACCAGGGCGAGGAAGGGGCCACTGAGCCTGAGAAGGGAGATTGGGGCCTCCTACCTCTCACTCTCTCACGCTGGCTTATTAAATACTGTGTGATCCAGCACAGACCAAACCGGTCCCAGCCGACACAGTGCCCACGGGCTAGTGGCAAAAACATACATTGAGTGAATAATAATTTAAATAATTAATGCTACAGAGGGAAAGAACAGGATGTTGTAAGAATACAAAACTCTGGGAACACGGCTTGTGTGAGGGGATATCTCCATGCAAGTGACATCGAACATGCCAATCGAACAATAAAAGGTAAAAGATGTGAGGGGCCACGGTGCTCAGTAACATGACACAGCATGTGCAAAGGCCCTGTGGCTGCAAAGCGAGTGTCCCATTTAGAGCCTGGGAAGGAGCTTAGTATTTGCAGAGCTCAGAGGAAAAGTATGAGGTCAGAGTTGCGATGTGGCTCAGTGGCGGGCATTTGCCCAGCATGCACGAGGTCCTGGGTACCAGCGGGGATCCCAGGCGTGGCCATCACACTCAGCTTCCCTCCCCTGCAACCTGGAGGCAAGATCTCGTGAGGTTGAGACAGGGGATCTCGAGAACTTGCCATCTCATTCCTCAGCCTCCCCGAGCACTGGGATTTCAAGCATAGCCACTGTGCCCGGCTAAAGGAGACTTTTTTGATAGAGGATTTATAAGACAACTACAGATACATGGGAAAGGCAGGGAGAAAAAGGATCAGCCCTGTGGAGACAGACAGACAGGCCAGACAGACACTGGAGAGAGGCGGAGGCAGACACGTAATTATGTGACCCACAGAGAGAGGGACCAGGGCACAGACACATCAGAAAGAGATGAGGGAGGGATGGAGAGGGAAGACAGAGCAAAGGGCCAAGAGGTTCAGCACCAACCTGTTTCACAGCCTTTGGGGAATTTCGCAAAGCTTCCCCTGCCTGGGACCTCCCACTCCCTTCCCAGCTGGGTGCTCCTGTGCAGTGGACAACCTGACCCACCATCTGTGGCACCCAGAGCAGGATTTGTCTTGGTATCTCCAGGAGCCAGCACAAGGCTGGGCACACAGAAGGTATCTGGCAAATAAATGCCTTCCATTGAAAGAATAAGCAGTTTAAAGAATGAGGAGGCGGGGCAGGCTGAAGCAGGTCAGGGGCCCGGAGTTCTCAGCACATCACACACCTCCTCTGGGAGCTGCCTCGATTTCTCCGTCCCCTAGGAAAAGTCTGACCTTCTCGGAGCACAGACTGGGTGAGCTGCCCAGGGAGGAGGCAGCTCAACCCAGATGCCTGGGGCCCCAGAGAGGTGCAGCTGCCAAGTCTCACCCGAAACTTCTCTGAAGCCCAGACTTGCTCCTGGGGTGGAGCCGCGAGCCCCTGGGGCCCTGGGGAAGAGTGGGCGGGGCCCCCAGCTTCACAGCCCAGGGAGGGGAATGAGGGAAACAGAACCAAATGGGCCTCCCAGAGGGGTGGGGGTGGCCCTGGCGGAGGGCTTGAGCCACACAAGGGTGAGGGGAGCCAGGCAGAAACACCAGACTAAGAGACGTGGGAGAGAAGGACCAGGAGGCCTCGAGGACCAAGTCAAAGAAGTGGAACTCGGTTTTGTTTTCAAACACTGAACCTTTTATTCAGCACACACTCAAAACGGCCCCTCTGCACCTGGACTCAACCTGGGTGAGGCTGGGGCTGCAGAAATGAGTACCCTGCAGACTGCTGGGAGGAACCACAGGCCTCCCAGTAACTCCTATCTGGACTGGGGCGGGGTGGGGGGAGTGGGGGTAGCAGGAGCCCAGAGGGAAGTGGTAGCTCTTTTTGGAGGATCACAGATGGCTGCATGACTAGGGGCATCGAGGCTGGGGCGTTGAAGGATAAATAGGAGTTTGCCAAACAGAAAAGATGGGACATGTAAAGGGAGTGGGAGAGGGGGCCAGAATTCAGGGGCATGCTGGTGGAGTAGGAGGAAAAATGACTGGAGCAGGGCAAGCTGGGGTGAGGTCTAAGCTCAGCTCTTCCAAGAAGCTCTTGAATACTCCATCTGCCATTGTCTCTCCTCCATGGGTCACCGGCTCTGCCACTTTGGTTCCTGATGACCCTCTGCCGTGTGGCTGTGGGACCTCAGGCCAGACCTGAGCCTCTCTGTGCCTCGGTTTCCAAATCTGCAGAATGGGATGCCACAAGCCACTCTGGTTGTTTGAATTCATCTCGTGGGATGGGGGGGCCTTTGACAAAAGATTCGAGGGGAGGCGGGGGAAACATGGTAAAGGGAGCAGAGGAGGGAAGAGAGAGAGGAAGGGAGGGCGGGGGGAGGGGAGGCCCGCGCCTCCCGCCCCAGCCATCACCAAGGGACAGGTCCCACATTATTATTTCCAAACACGCTGAGCTGTCGGAGCTTAAGGGATGGGTGGTGATTTGCATGCGATTTGCATGCGATTTGCATACTGTTTGTTAAATGTCAAAATGCCCTGAAAACACTTTCTCCCACCCCCAGCCCCAGTGGAGAGGCAGGAGAGGCTCGGCCTCCCTCCACCTGGTCCCAGCGCAGCCACGGGGCGGCCCCCAGTACTGTCCCAGGGGCTGAGCGCAATGCCCAGGTAGCCCGGGCGCAGGGAGAGCGAGCAGGGCCCTCGCAGGATGAACCCCAGCCTGCAGCCGGGACGTGGGCCACACAGCAGGCGCTGCGCTCTCCCCTCTGCTCTGTCTCCCTCAAACCCCCCAGGCCTCAGTTTACCCCCTGTAGAGGAACCCAAGGGGCAGGCTCTGGAGCCTCTGGGGCTCCGCTCCTGGGTGGGGCGCCCGAGACAGGCGTGGGGATGGGAGACCCAGCCTGGGCGTGCGGGGACAGTCAAGACTGGGGTCACCTGTGCAGCCGCTCCCTCGGGTTTGCGAGCGGGAGGAAAGCGAGAGGCCCCCTCTCTGCCGGCTGCGCCAAGTCCCCTCTTTAGGAGGTAGAGAGATGTGCAGTCGGCGCCGTGAGCAACCGCGCCACCCGAGCAACCGCGCCACCCGAGCGCAGCGTTCCCCACGTCGCGATTTATTCTCCACCATTCCAGCTCTGCGCCTGGAGGCCAGCCCGACTCTTAACAAAACATCGATTTTTCCGCTGGCTCGCGGGCCTCTGGCCTGGGCGCCCCTGGTACCAGAGCGAGCACTGCCGGGCCCCCAGGACATGCAAAGGCCCTGCGTGCCGCCCCCAACAGCAGAGTCTGCAGAGCCAAGGTCCATGTGCGGCCCGGTGCCCCACATGCAGAGCCCTTGCCTCACCTGTGGTGACCCCGGGGTCCTCGCCCACACTGTGTGTCCATCGAGGCCCAGGGCCCCAGGGATCGGCCTCCTGGGAGCCCCCCCACCAGAGGCTCCCTGGCTTTAGGGGCAGATGGACCCCGCGCCCCGGTGCGTGGTGGGGAGACAGTCACAGGCGGCACCCAGGTGTGGCGTGTGAGAGCTGCAGACGGGGGTCGCTGAGGCCCGATCCTGGCCATGTGAGGCTTCTTGCGTCGCTGCCTCCCCAGAAGGGCTGTTCACAGTACGGGGCGCCCAAGGAGGCCAAGGGGTCACCGGCCAGCGAGGAGGGAGTCCCAGAAGGCTTCCTGGAGGAGGCTGCAGTTCCAGGAAGGAACTCTGTAGGCAGGGCGAGGCCCACAGGCAGCTCAATGCACGAGGGAAGCGTCCCAGCCTCTGCTCGGAGCCATCTGTGCCTCACGTTGCCCGGTGCCCGAAGAGAGGCCAGTCTCGAGGTCACAGGGCACAGCGGCGAGGCTCCTGGCTCCTCCCTGGCCGGCTGGATGGGAGCGAGGCTGTGCCAGGTCAGCGTCAGGGCCGAGGACGCAGCTTCCGGCAGGAATGTTGGAGGCAGCGGGCGACAGCTGGTCAACCTGGGAGCCCAGCACCTGGGTGGGCAGGGCACGGACACAGGACCATTTCAGTCCAGCCCTCTGGCCAGCTGCCTTCCTTCCCTTTTCTTTGTGGCCCTGGCAAGGACAGCAACCCCGAAGCCCCCATAACCTCAGGGCAGAAACATCTTGCCAGGAGCCTTTCCCACAGCCAGCCAGGGTGTTTGCACCTCCTGGTGGTAGGTGCAGGAATTGCAGGCAAAGCATGTGGTACACCCTGAATGCACCAATCAAAGCCAGAATCTTCATTGTAGAGACCAGGTATAGAGCTCAGAGAGGGGGACCCACTTTCCCAAGGTCACACAGCAAGGTAGGAGCAACACTGCTCAGAGCTGCTTCCGTTAGTCCAAAGGGAGGTGAGAAGCTGAGGCCAAGGCGTCCACCCCAAGGAACACGGGTAGGGAGGAAGATGGCCAGTGAGGCCAGGCCCATCGCCTCCTTGGGACTCAGTTTCCCCACTTGTGCATTCCCCGATCTCTAAAGCCCCTTCTATAGCCAGACATGGTGGCATACGCCTGGGATCCCAGCACTCTGGAGGCAGAAGCAGGAGGATTGTGCAAGTTCAAGGCCAGCCTGGGGCCACATAGCAAGACCCTGTCTCAAAAACCCAAGGAGGGAGGCAGAGGCAGGAGGACCATAGGACAAGGCCAGAGGAAGCCCGCATAACTCGGCGCGACCCTGTCTCAACATGGTGATAGGCGCGAGGGTGCAGCTCAGTGGCAGAGCACTTGCAAAGCATGCGTGAGGCCCTGGGTTCACTCCCCAAGTACCGCAAAAAAAACAAGAATAAAACCAAAAATAAAATTAAAACGTAAGGCCAGGACTTACCTGGCCTAAGGCCTGGGCTCCCAGGAAGCTGGGGAGACACGGCACCCCCAGCCCCAGCCTGCTCTTCTGCCAGCACCAGGGGGCCCCCCAGATCATGGCTCCACCTGTTTCAACCCCGGCTACCTGAGGAGAGGACAGAAAGCTAGGTTAAGGACACTTTGGCCCTTTAGGCCTCCAGGGGCAGCCCGGTGTTGGCCGATGTCCGCCAGGACAGGTTGCCTGCACCCAGGCCCCGCCTACATCCTTGTCCCACCCACTCCCGGGCCTGCCCCACAAGGCCCCGCCCACATACCTGCACCACCCACTCCTGAGGCCCCCCTACAAGCCACGCCCACACACCGGCCCAACCCACTCCCGGGCCCGCCCACACCCATCCAGCCAGAGGCGCTGCAAAATGCACTCAGCAGACAAGACATCGAACCGGCCTTTCCTGAACACCTACTATGTGCCAGACACTGAACTGGCAGTGTGGACAGACAGCAAAGCCCTCGTAGAGTTTCTAGCCTAGTGCAGGAGATGGGGTGAAAGAAAAAAATAAAACAGAGGGAGGTCGGCTGCTGATAAGTGGAAGGGAGAAATAAATGGGAAGGGATGGTGTGAGTGTATGGGGGGCGATTTTAAATAAAATAGGACAGACAAGGAGGGTCGCACCAAGAAGGTGGCATCTAAACAAAGGCCTGAATGAGCTGAGGGAAGGAGAGAGGTGGGGGTGTGGGAAAAAAGGCTCAAAGGCAGACAACACAGCCTGTTCAAAGGCCCTGGGGCAGGACTCAGCCTGCTGTGTTGGAGGAGCAGTGAGGCAGGACAGAGGAGGAGGGAGGTGGAGAGGGGACAGCACAGGGTGGGGAGAGCCCTGTGGGATGCAGAGAGGACTTGGGCTTTGACCCTGAGGAAAGTGGGAGCCATGGAGGGCTGTGGGCAGAGGAGAGAGGGAGCTGACTCGGTGCTCTTGGGCACCCTCTGGTGGATGCTACAGGGAGGACAGATTTGGGGGGGCTGAGGGGCTGGGAAGTGGGTGGACCCTGGATGGACATTGCAGGTGAAGCTACCAGAAGAACCTGAAGGCCAGAAGTGAGGGAAACGGGGTCCTGGGAGTGGAGGAGGAAGGTACAGAGACAAAGACCCCGCCTTCCAGAGCTGTGGTCCAACCCCAGCTCTGACCCTTTCCTGCTTTGCTCTGATCTGTGCCTCAGTTTCCCCACCTGGAGGCCGGGATTCACATCAGCACCCGCAGCCCAGGGCTGCGGGAAGGTCAGAGTCCTTAGCATCGTGGAGGCGCTCAAAACGCAGTCATTACTGAACGCCTGCCTGCTGGGCGCCAACCTGTCTCTGTCATGTGGCCACTTGGAGCTGGGAAATGGCACTACCGGCAGGAAGAAGAGGATGCGCCACCCACCGGGGGCTTCCGTCACCCAGCTCTGCTGGGCAGACTCACATGGGGAAACTGAGGCTTCCCCAGTTAGCAGCCCCTGCTTCATCTCTGCAGCTGGGCTCAGACTCCATTTAAGCCCAGAGAGGATAAGTAAGCTACCTGGGGACACACAGCCAGTGGGTGGCAAAGGCAGACAAGGCCCCAGAGCCACCCGCACTGGACTGCAGCCTCCGTGAGGGGCAGCCCGGTGTCTCCACATTGTTGCCAGGTTCCAGTGCTCAGTACAGGTCCTGGCACATAGTAGGCACTTACTAAGTGCTTACTGTATATTGAATGATCGTTGGAGGTTTGAGGGGTGTCTGCTGCCAGATCTTGCTGGAAGGTGCTCTGCCATGATCACCATCCCCACAACCCAAGCCCTGAACCCCCATCCCTCATCTGCCCCTGCCCACCGACCTGCCCCTGCCCACCCTCCCCTCTCAGCCTCCTAGAACAGAATGGTGCCCAAGGCTCCTGCGCTCAAACTGTATCCCAGGTGACGAAGACCAGGTTTCTAGGGGCCTGACGATTCTGACCCTCATTAAAACCAGCATCCACACATGACACCCAGTCCCTCCCCTGCTTGCGGTCCCCAAGGCGGCATCTGGGGCTCTGTTCCAGGCCCCACGCCCCAGTGTCCTACCAGAGCTAGCTGCCCCCCGCTCCCCAGAGCCACCCCGGGCCTCTCAATGGCTGTTCCCAGCCTGGAGCCCTGGTCTACGGATCCTCCTGGGTCAGCCTGGCCAGGGGACTTCTCTGGGGACCTGATGGCCAGGGCCAAGTGTGGGCAGCTGGGGCAGGGACTCAGAGACGGAGAGACACCCATGGAGAAGCAGCGGAGACAGAAGGGAACAGAGACACCGGGAGACAGGGGAAACAGAGACAGAGGCAGAGAGAGACCAAGGCGGGCGGGGCAGGGCCCCCCAGGGCTGGTGCCCGCCAGGCCCCACTGCCCCCTGGCCACCTGGCCTTGCTGCGCCACCCTCGCCTGGTCCTTGGAGCTGTGATGTCCCCGCGGTGGCCACCAGCTGGAGGAGGCTCCGCCAGGTCCCCCTCCACCCAGGTCCCCAGCCCTGGTTTCAAACTCAGATCCTCAGCCCAGGTCCCTCCCAGGTCCCCAGCTCTGGTCCCAGACCCAGGTCCCCCAGCCCGAGTCCCTCTAGGGCTCAGCCCGTGTCCCCCCTAGGCCTTCCTCCAGGTCCCCCAACCCGGGTTCCCCTAGGCCCCCTGCCCAGGGCCGCAGCCCAGGTCCCAAGAGCTCAGCCCATGTTACCCCCAGATCCCCCCCAGGTCCCCCAGCCCAGGTCCCACAGGTTCCCCTCCAGGTCCCCAGCCCAGGACCCCAAGGTCCTCCAGCCTGGATCCCTCTAGGTCCCCCCCACAGACTCCCAGCCCGGGTCCCCCTCCAGGTCCCCCAGCCCGGGTCCCCCCAGATCCCCGGCCCGAGCCCCCCGCCGGCCCGGGGCGCGGCGCCACCTGGGGTCGCTGACCAGCAGCAGCACCGAGCCGTCCTGCAGGCGCGCGTCGCGCACCGTCTGGTGGTCGAGCAGCGGGCGCGCGTTGTAGTAGAAGGTGCGGCGCCACGAGCTCACGCCCTGGCCCACGAGCTGCGCGCGCACGTCGCTCAGCGTGTCCCGCGGCCGCACGGTCAGCGGCAGCAGCAGCGCCTCGTCGGCCAGGTGCACCTTGATGTGGTAGCGCTTCCAGCGCCCCAGCCCGCGCCGCAGCCCCTCCATGGCGCCCGGAGCCTGCGCCCCACACCCGCCCGACCGGCCCGGCCACCTGGCTCCTCCCGCCCCGGCCCGGCCCCGCCCCGCGGGCTGGATCGTGAGGAAGGGAGGGGCCTGGTGGGAGGGGGAGGTCAAGGTCAAGGGAGGCCCGCGGGGAGGGGGCGTTTGAACTGAGATCAGAACCAGCGACCAGTGCAAAGGCCCTGGGGCAGCACAGAGCCTGGTGTGTTGGAGGAGCAGCGAGGAGGCCTGTGTGGCTGGAGCCCGGGGAGCGAGGGACACAGGGGGAGGAGAGGGAGGGTTTGGGGGAACCCTGGACATCTGGGCTCTTCCTGCAGGTTAGGCAGAAGGGCTTGTGAGTACAGGAAGGGCGTGACTAAGGTTTACTCATGGGCACATTCCTTTATTTCTCGCAGAATGCACTCAACAAACCTTTCCCCCTCCGTGTCTGGGCTGGCCAGATGGCAGCCGCCCCCAGAGGAACCTCCACGGTGGGCCCTGCCCCCTCAGGTCTCCCAGATGGGGCTGGGAAGCCACAGAAACCCTATGTGGTCAGGGCCTGAATAGAGGGAGGGACTCCTCTGAGATCTGGGCTGGGAGAACGCCAGCAGTGGGGATGGTTTCTCAAAATGTAGGGGAGGGCATTGGAGGTGGGGCTTCCACAGATGAGTAAGAGTTCACCATCTCCACCAAAGTGGCACTTTTCTATGCTCACCAACCATTCATTTCAGTGAGTGCCTAGTGGGGAGAAAGAGGAGTAAAGGCTGTGGCCAGGCCACAGGAACCTCGTGAGGTGGGAACAATGGACACACACACACACACACACACACACACACACACACACACACACACACACGGCAACTCTGCGCTATCCTATGAACCTTTTCCGTTCCTGTCTCAGGCTTTCCCCTCCCACATACCCGCCACCCTCTTCCTGAAAGCCATCCCCCAATTGCTGCCATCTCTGCCTAGACAGGACTGACCAGTTCTCGGTGTCCAGCAGGCTGGCTTGCCCTTGACCACTGGGAGACTGCGCTAAGAAGCCAGCTGTGATGGCACCCGCTGGGAACTCTCCACGCAGCAGTGGCCAGGAGCGTGGCCTCTGATCTCGGCCTTCCCCAGGTCTCCATGTCCCCGCCTGTCCACGGGAGCTGTCCTGAGGTGGTATCAGCGCAGGCCACGCACTTCACAGAACTCCTGGTGCGCAGATGTTCGCTAGTGCCGTGCTGAGGGAATATTCCAGAAGGTGCTAAATGTGGCTCTTCAGAGAAAAACAAAACCCTAAATAAACAGAAACAACGAGTGATAGGGACTTTCCTGGGGTGGGATGGGGGGAGGCTCCCTTTTACTCTTGATGACTTTATTCGCTGTTTTACAGTTGAGTAAACTGAGGCATAGAGTGACATTCTCGGAAAAACGCAGTGAAAATGGCAGCTCTAGGGTTCAAACCCTGGCCACCTGGCTCCTTCCCAGCAGTCCTGCTGTTGTCCACTCAGTACACAGTCATCACTCATTGCCATCAGATTTCAGGTGGAGATTTTATTTTATTTATTTTTGAGAGAGTCTCGCTATGTTGCCCAAACTGACCTTGAATTTCCAGGCTCAGGCTGTCGTCCTGCCTCAGCCTCCCAAGTAGCCAGGATGACCAGCAAGAGCCACCACAACTGGCTTCAGATGGAGATTTTTTTTTTTTTTTTAAGTAACTAAAACCAAAATAAATTCCAGATAGACTCTCCTGTCCCAGGGAAACTCCCCCCTCCAAAAAATAAGCTATAAAATTACTAGAAGAAAATACAGGAGTTAAAAATAATAATCATCCCAGTGTGTTGAAGAGTGACATTGCATACGGAGGCTTTAATTAAAAGATTACTAACCACATACAAATATAAAATACCCACCCACACATATGCACATGAAAATACTTTACAAATAAGATCAAAGCAGTCAAGGAAAATGTTTCAAGACATGATAGACAAAAAGACTGATTTCCTTCATATGTAAAAAGCTTTTTGAAATCAATAAGAATCAACCATTCAATAGAAAGAGACATGAAGTTTTTCAAAAGGAAATATAAATGTCTTTTAAACATATGAGAGGGAACTTAATTCTCTCCTATGGGGAACCAAATATAAAATAAAACCTTTTTTTTTTCTTCTCACCTTTCTGGTTGGTAAAGAGGAAAAAGTTTTGTTGGGTATAGTGGTACATGCTTGTCATCCCAACACTGAGGAGGTTAAGGCAAAAGGACTGTGAATTCAAGGCCAGCCTGGGCTATCTAGTGAGACCTTGTCTCAAAAACAAAACAAAACGGTGAAATGGCAAAACAAAAAAGATGAAATAATTTGTTGATTGGCTGGGACGTTGGGAAAGAGCAAGCTCACACCCTGGGGCTCAGCATGAGAGGGCATGGTCTCTCCAAAGGCACAGCCCTTCAGGGAATTTACCCACATGCACAATGTCCGATTACAGCGCAGTGCACACGCTGAGCGATTTACATTGACCTGGAAGCAAGCGGTGAGGATGGCTTGTGGACCACAGGAGGGAAACTCAGGCCCAGTGTGGGGCAAGGGCAAGATGGGAGCCCCAGCGGGCATGGGCTCTGTTCAGGGAAGGGGTGGGCTGGCTCCTCCTGCAGGACCAGGTCGCCATGGCCACAGCCACCTCCGCTGTCAGGCTGAGGTCCAGGTCTCACCCATTACACCTGCTGGTGTCCAAGTGGGTCAAAGTGAGGCCCAGGGACACTTGGCGTGAGCAGATGGAGGCCACGCTGGCCACCCGAGCCTGACAGTGTTAGGTGCCAGCTCCAATTAATTCTGACTTTCTCATTAAGCTGTTAGGAGAAGCCAGGTGGCTGCAGGTGGCAGGCGCTCTGCCTGCATCGCTCAATTGCAGGGATCAGGGTTTCTGCCTCTGAGACACCGTCATATGTTTCAAGCAATTACGGAAGACCTGGGCAGACAGCGACAAGCTCAGAGAAGATGAGCTCTGGAATTCGGGAGGCTTGGAATGTGGAACTGCTAAAGTTGCAGACTCTTAAGAATCGGGGAATAACATATTTCCTTTTCAATAAAACAAAATAAAACAATTTGAGTTTTTTACCCCTTTTTCCATTGGCCTGTTGGTTCTTGTTGATTTCTAGAAGCTTTTTACATATTAAGGAACTCAGTCTTTTGTTTATCAGGTCTTAGAAAATTTTTCCTTTGTTGACCTTTTATAGTCCCTGAAAATGTGTGTCTCTCATCCTGAACATTCTAGAACCCCAGGGCTTTCTACTGTGCAGGTCAGGAATCTGAGTGGTGAGCAACACATCCCTTCTCGCTGGCTAAGGGAGACAAGGATGCAGTGGAAAGTGCTGAGGGAGTTCAGAGAAGCTGCAGGAAGCGAGGGAATAGGCTTGGGAAAGGAGCCACAGTGCAGTGGTGGTGGGAGGCTGGGTAGCAGGGATAAAGAGAGCTGGGAAGGGGCTGCACCCCCAATGCTTCAAGTAGGTAGAGTCGGTGGCAGGGTGCTGGGCCACGTTGCACCTGTCTGTGGTGTTTCCATTCTGTGATTTACATTTTGTAATCACAGAGGTCACCCCTTGTGACACAGGACAAGTTTCTCACTTATGTTCATCCTCCTGGGTCAGCGTTCTCAACTGGGAAGGCTGTGGGTTGAATCTCATTTGCTTGGCCCATGCAATGTTTTTAAAAGGAGAGAGAGAGGCAGCAGCAGCTAGATGTGGTAGTACACAACTGTGATCCCACCGCTCAGGACACTGATGCAGGAGGATTGCAAGTTCAGGGCCAGCCTGGGCTACATAGTAAGAACTTGTCTCAAAATGAAAGAAAAAAAATGGAGCGAGCATTCTTCACATATAAAGAGTGGTTAGAAATAAACAAGATTAGAAAGAATGTGGATACATACAAAGAATGTGGATGTCATTTTCACAAAAAAGACAGGGAGGAGACTGTAAAATATTCACCTGAACCAGTGTTAGCCAGCCTAGAAATCTGATGACTCTAATATTTGGCACAGATATCCAATAATATTAGGTTTTGTAAGGGTTCAAGGCAAGGGTCACCCGCACCTACTGCTGGCATAAATTAGTACCATCTTTCTGGAAGGTGAAATGAAAGTAAACTATTTATGATGACTTGCACCTGTTTAGTAACAATTTCAAGGACATTTATGATGTTTTCCCCATTAGAACAGAAACTCCCAGAGGGCGAGGATTTTTGTCTTTCTGTTCACTGCTGAGTCTCTTGTGCTTGGAACCATACCAGGCTCTGATTTATATACTAAGAACAAGCCAAGGCACTCATTTCTCCACACACTGAAGTTTGAAAACCACCAAGTGAACCGAAAGGAAAGGTTTTGCGCAGAAAGACCGCTGGACGTCCAACCCGCTTAGGCTATGACAGATCCCTTGTGCTAATCTCAGCACCAGGGAGGCAGAGGCAGGAGGATTGTAGGTTTGAGGCCAGCCTGGGCTACAAATTGAGATGTTGTGGGGAAAAACAAACAAACAAACAAACAACAACAAAACAAAACAAAACAAAAAACCAAAAAGAAAACCCCAACCCAACCAACAACAGGAAACCAACACACAAGCAACATGCAAGGTTATAGTTAATAAGGCTTAAATGGGATGACTTCTGACACTCTAGAGATTTGTTTTGGCTTGTTTGGTTTTTGGTTTTTGCTTTATTACTGGGGGTTGAGCCCAGGGACCCCTCATGCTAGGCAAGTGCTCCACCCCTGAGCTGTGTCCCAGCCCGCCCCTTTATTTTGAGTCAGGGTCTCACTAAGTCCCATAGGCCGCCTCTGGCCTTGAACTTGCCATCCTCCTGCCTCGGCCTCCAGACTCCCTGGGATGACAAGCGTGGCCGCAGCGACCACTCATAGGAGGTTTTAGGATCTCTCAGGGTTCAAGGCCTCTGCAGACCTCCAATCATTTGAGCACCAAGCGATGCTAAAAACAGGGGCAACGTGAGGTGCACTGTGGGTGGAGGAAAGACTCTCGCCCCAAGGCCAAAGCAGCAATACGCACCCCCGAATCCGCACCCCAGCTCATCCACCCCATGCCCCGGCCTCCGTCCCAGCCGGACCTCCCACGCCAGCGTTCGCCCGCACCCCCAGGGCCTCCGCGAGGGCGGTGGCGGACCCGCGGGATGCACGTTGTGAACAGATGGGGTCTCAGGCTGCCGGTCGACCAGAGGGTCGAGAGGTGCAGAGCGCAGCTCTCGGGCGCCACCTTGTGGCCACGTGAGGTAGGGCGCGGCAGCCCTGGGAAAAGCGCAGATGTCTGTGGGTTCCTGGGTCTCTGTCCTGCGTTCCTGCAAGTAACTCTCTCTGGCTCTCTCCTCCCTAGAAGCCAGTTTCTCTCACTTCTTTTCCTTTTTCCTCCTCCCTCCCTCCCTCCTTCCATCCCCTCCTCTCTCCTTCCTCTGTGTAGCCCAGGCTACGCTAGCACTCGCCATCCTCCTGCCTCAGCCTCCCCAGCGCGGGGATGCCAGGCGTGGCCACCTCCCCCGGCTCTGGCTTCCTGTTTCCCTCTTTTCCTGCCTCCATCTCCCTGCCTCTCTTTCCATCCTCTTTCTCCCCCACACCTACCCCATCCTCCAGAACCCAATGCCTCTTCGGTAACTCACGCAAGGGCCTCCAGGGAGCCCTTGCACCCTCCCCTCAGAGCCCCATCCTGTGCTGGTCCAACCCGTGGGCCCCCGCGATGACTCAGCCAGGTCGCAGCCAATCTCATCAGCTTTGCCTGCCCACTGGCTCCTGAGCTCTGATCTTTGGGGTGAGGGCCCAGAGACGGGGGGCTGCATGCGGCAGAACCTGGCCATTGAGCTCCCCCTGGCTCCCTTAAGGTGGGAGGCCCCGAGGAATAGGGGGAGGATCTGGACCCCTGAGCAGGGAATGGTCTGGAGACAGAATTACCTTGGAGTCCTTCGACAGGTGCTGGATCCCCACTTGAGGCAGGGCTGACAGGGAAGGAAACCTGAGGGGACACGACAAGCAAAAGAACTTTCCCCCCAGGATCTGGCATAAATGTCACCCGCTGAAAACCAAGGACTTCGACATTACTACCAAGAACACGGCTGAGGCCCGCCTGCATAGCGATGGTCTTGAGGGATATTTTCATCTTTTGGTCCGTAAGAGTTCAGGCCCTCACACACACTCTGTCATCACTCTTACCACTGAGCTGCACCCCCAGCCCATTTAAAAAAATTTTTTTATCTTGAGAAAGGGTCTTGAGACGGCATCTCGCTGTATTATGCAAGCTGCCTGGGACCTGGAACCTGCGATCCTCCGGCCTCCTCCTCCTCCGCTGGGATTACCGTCGTGCGCCACTGTGGCAGCTTTGAGGGACATTTTAAAGGAAAACGTTAAAATAGCAGTAAGCCATGCTTAGGGTCAAAATGTACTGTAACCTGAGTTAAACCCTAATCTTACAAACAGGATTATGGGCTATGTTTACAGCCAACACATGCCTAAACATCTCCCTTGTGACCCCCTCAACCACTGTATAATGTCATATGGCACCTCCCTAGAACTTAAAAACAAACCTTGTAAAGCCACCAAGCCTCTCTCTATATATATCCATTGTAAAGACACTTAAGGGCTCGCTCTCTCCCTGTCTCTCTGCCATATCTTGGCTGTGCGCTATTAAACCCATTAGCTTTGTTTCACTCTCTGACTCACGCTGACATTCATTTCTGCAATGAAGGTAAAGTCGCAGTTTGACCTGAGTGGGGTTCCCAGTAGGGGGAACACCTCAGGCCAGACGGCAACACTGGCCTGCATCTCTTAACACTGCTGACATTTTCAAGCACTGAAAACCTGCTATGGCTCCCTATTGCCTGCAGGTTGGTGGCTCTGACCCCAAGTCCCCGGCCCTCCTGCTTGTTCAGTTCTTCCAAGGTCCATCGTCCTTCCTGGGGGAGGCCACAGGTGCTGTTCCCTCTACCAGAATGCTCTTCCTGAGTCATCAGTCTCAAGGCTCAGGCCTGCCTGGTCACCTCCTCCAGGAAGCCAGAGAGCCCACTCCCCTGAGCCCAGGAACCTCCAGGTCTGTCTGGGTCATGGGCACACCCCCCTGGCACAGAGCCTTGCGCATGGGAAGTGCCCGGAAGCATCTGTCAACTGAATGGTGGTGAAAAGCAGGACTCAGGGGAGTTCTTGAGCCTGGGTGTCCCTTTGTGGCTGGCTGGGGAGGCTCAGCCACCTAGGTGGGGCTTCCTGACGCTATGTGCCTTGTTTCTCCGGGACTGAGCACTGGGGACATGGTTTTGTATAGCCTGGGCCAGTGGGTCTCATGGCAGCCGAGCCTCTCAGTATTTGGTCTGTGTGTCTGGCAGCATTGCGAGGGAAGCTTTTATGAGCTCTTCACAAAGCCCTGTGCGCGCTTCCTGCAGGCTCAGAGGAGCCCTGAGACCCCTCGGTGATTCCTGGCACTTCAGGACATCCACCGTGTGTGGCATCTGAGAGCTGAATGGGAACGTGGGCCTCATTTGAAAACTTGCTAATGAAGCGGGATGTAGAGACCCACGCCTGTAATCCTAGCGACTTGGGAGGCGGGGGCAGGAGGATCTCAGGTTCGAGGCCAAAGGCAGCCTGTGGAATGTAGCGAGACCCAGTGTCAAGATGAAAAATAAAAAATGGACTGAGGGTGCAGCCCAGTGGTGGAGCGCTTGCAAAGTATACGCAAGGCCCTTGGTTCAGACCCCAAGTACGGAAAAAATAAATAAAATACATACATACATGCATACATATATAAAATAAGCGCTTTGAGCCACACCTGGCATATGGTAGGTACCCAGCGGAAGCGTGTGGTGACTGGTTGGTTGGTTTTGCAGCCTCAAGCGTCTACAGATCATAAAAGTGGTGGGCAAGGCGAGATTTGAATGCAGGTCCAAACCATTGTTGCCCACCAGCACGTGACCGCAGCAAGGAAGATCTCAGTCCCCCCAGCCCCTTCCCCTGGCCCACCTGTTAAAAGGCAACTGGTCCCCCTGACCAATTTCATCACGGTTTCTTTTTATATTTTGAAATTTTTAATTCCTTTCTCGGTGCTAGAGGTTGAACCCAGGGCCTTGCGCATACTTTGCAAGCGCTCTACCACTGGGCTGCACCCCCGCTCATTTTCTGTTTTTTATCTTGAGACAGGGTCTTGCTAAGTTGCACAGGTGCCTCTGGCCTCAAACTCGCAACCCTCCTGCCTCTGCCCCCTGAGTTCCTGGGATGTCAGTCACGGCCACTGTGCCAGGCGCTGTGTGTCATTTTGCATCTGGCTTCTCTCTGGGTGTGATGTCCTTGAGACCCATCTACAAGGAGCAGGAGTCAGAATCTGGGTGATGACACTCTCATCGTGAAGTCTACACTACATTTTGCTCATCCGGCCCGTTCACACGCATTAGGATGGATGGTGTCAGGGCAAAAACAAAACCCACAACAAAACCACCACCAAGAGCTGGGGAACACGTGAGAAACCGGAACCTTTCTTGGTCCAGTGTGTGGGGTTATAAACGTGTGCGCCCAGGGCTGCCAGAATAGTTTTCATCAACAACAACTGAGAGGCAGAAACAACGTGGTGTCTGTCAGCAGCCACTTGTATAACAAACACCTCGTTCCACCTGCCTTTTTGCTCCTAAAATAAAAACCACAGCTAACGGAGCCTCCCTACGCTCAGTGAAATACTATCCCGTCAGATCTTGGAAGCTAGCAGCATCGGGCTGGTTAGCCCTTGGATGGGAGACCACCTGGGAACACCAGGTGCTGTAGGCTTGGGAGGAGGACCCAGCAGCCCACTCCTGAAATAATCAGCCATCAAAAACCCTGTGAATAGCAGGGAAGCACTGACGATAGTGTCAGGCGTGGCAGTGCCGGGGAGTATTTCATCTGTGGTACATCAAGTCGCTGTAAGACTTGACTCGATGGCACATAATAAATAACAGCAACAAGCAGCAAATGCAAACAGGAAATTAAAGGGAAAGGATGGTTGGCCAGTGCTCCAGAACTAGCTTGTGCACAATGGGGCACAAACAAACAATGGGCGAGGCTGGCGCGCCAGGAACAGAGGAAGCTCAGGGAGACGGGATCGACACAGGTAGCTGCGGCGGGGAGGCCTGCGATTCTTAGCAGGGTCTGAACCGCTTTCCCTCAGTTTACCTAGAAAACCCCAAGTATTAAAACAGCTATGAGCCCCACGACAGTGAGGACCACATTCCCGTCCTAACCCCAGGGATCTCAGATCACTGCCAGCTCAGGAAGCAGGGTTGCTGTAGATGGAATCGTTAAGATGAGGTCACGCTGGAGTGCGGAGGGCCCTGAGCCAATGTGACTGGGGTCTTTATAGAAGGGGAGATGAAGTTGGGCGTGGTGGCACACACCTGTCATCCCAGTGGCTTGGGAGGTGGAGGCAGGAGGATCACAAGTTTGAGACCAGAGGCAGGCTGTGTAACTTAGCGAGACCCTGTCTCAAAAAAGGAAAAAATGGGCTGAGGGTGCAGCTCAGTGGTTCAGCACTTGCAAAGCATGCAAGCACGAGGTCCTGGGTTCAACCCCCAGTACTGCAAAAAATAAAAGGGGGGAGGAAGGGGAAGATACAGCCCCAGATGCGTCCAGGGAGAGGATGCTGTGAGAAAACAAGGATAGAGGTGGGGTGACGCTAGCTACAGCTGCAGGCCAAGGACACAGGCAATTGCCTGGTCAGCCGCCCACCTGAGGCTGGGAGGGGCCAGGGAAGGTTTCTACTCTGGGCTTCCAAAGGACCCCAATGGGGATGAAGGCGCACACCTCTCGTCCCAGGAGGGCTGCCGGTTCAAGGCCAGAGGCAGCCTGTGCACCAGGGTGAGACCCTGTCTCAAGGTAACAAGAAAAAATGGGGCTGGAGGTGCAGTTCCGTGGTGAGGAGCTTGCAAAACGTGCAGGGGGTTCAAGCCCCAGGTACCGGGGGACAACAAAACACAAGGAGCCAGCAGTGGGTGCGGTGGTGCATGCCTGTAATCCCAGCAGTTCGGGAGGCAAAAAACGGGCTGGGGGTGCAGCTCAGTGGTCCAACACTTGCAAAGCATGCAAGCGCGAGGCCCTGGGTTCAACTCCCAGGGCTGCAAAAAAAAAAAAAAAAAAAAAGGGAGCCAGCTCGGGGGCAGGGGTGTCGGGGTGGGTGTCTTGGGTCTGCCCTCTAACCCTCCAAGCAGTTGATGGAATCCCGGGCCGTGTTGCAGGCCCGGCAGCCTGTGCACAACTGGACAAGCATTTGGCGTCTGTGAAGGACCTGGCTGACCACAAGGGGGTTATTTTCCCTGTCCCATGGGTTGTCAGCTGGGGACGGCCACGGGGACTGAGCTGCCCTTTCCGGGGCTCCCCAGCGGAGAGCCCGAGACCGCCTCCACCCCCCACAGGTGCCCCAAGATGACGGGATCGGGAAGCAGGCCCTCCACAGCCCTCGCATCTCCTCTCACATCTCCTCTCACGTGGGCCGAGCCCCGCTTCTCCAGCCCAGCAAGGAAATTCCTGACCCCGATTTCCAGACCATGGCTTGCGGAGGACACAGGGACATCACGCGGGAGGCCGTGTGGCGGGGACGCTGCTGCCATCCTGTCCTTGGAAAGTGATGCTGAGAGCCAACTGCTGCGGGGGCAGCGCCTGAGATTGTTCTCGCAACTCACATAGGCAGGAGGCGGCAGGCTGGGGGTGGGGGCTTGCGGGCTGCAGCTAGGACTAAATGCCTCCGCGGGAGCGCAGGGCTCGCTGGGAGAAGCGGCAATTGTTGAGGGGCCTGTGGGGTGGCTGCCCTACATACCGAGGGGAGGGAAGGCGGCCCTGGCAGGGGGCCGGGCCATTAACTCTTCCCACTCAGCCCCAGCCCAGCTCAGCTGCCTCGCCTGCCTCCCTCCAAGCCGGAGGCTGGCAGGCCTGGCTGACGCCACTCTCGAACGGGACGTGGCCTTTTTGCACCCCAGCTTCGCCACAGACCCCGCTCCCTGTCCCAAGCCTCCCAGGGGCGAGGACCGAGCAGCCGGGGAAAGCAGGCCACCTGAGGCGAGGTGCCCGGCCTGACGCCGTCTTCGGGTGTCATTTTCTTCCCCGCTGTCTTTGAAGATCAGGGCCCAGGCCTGGCTGGCACCCGGGGGTGGGGCCAGACCCCAGGCAGCGCAGAGCAGCAGGTGGCTCAGTGGGTACCGGGCACTGTCCCGCTAGGGCCCTGCGGTGCCACCCCTCCCCAGGACAAGCTCTCAGCTGTGGTCTCTCTGCCACCTACGAGATCTGTGGCCGGGCAGCCAAGCTGAGCCCAGCATCCTCAGGTGCAAGGTGGCGACACAGCTACATCCGGAGACACAGCAGAGTGTGCATGGGTGCAGCGGGGCGAGGCCAGGGCGAGGCGGCAGTGAGTGCGCAAGGTGCATGGCATGAGCCAACCATGACCTCTCATGGGTGGAGACGGAGCTCCTCGCCAACAGAAGCCGCGTCTCGACACCCACGGAACAAGAACACGTTTATTAAAAAACAGAGCAAAAGAACAAAGTGAGTTCACATTGTGCCGAGCTATGGCCTGGTGACGAAATCTGCTCACTGAAAAGGACTTCCAAGTTCACGGTGACTCCGGCCAGGGCGCGGCACCAGCCCTGCCTACCTGAAGAGTGTGTCTCGGGGCTCAGTAGTGGCGGGGGAAGGGGGCGTATGGGTGGGGGTGGGGGACTCTGCCGCCCCGATCTTGGCCAGCCACTCCACCACCTTCCAGTCCGCCACCGGGCACCATGTGGCCCTGGGAATGTCCGCCTTGTGCAAAGCCGCCTCGCCTAGGAACAAAGGCAGACGGTGTCCGCATGTCCCGGGTGGCCTTGGAGCGCCACTGGCAGGAAGATGCAGGGCCGCCTTCGCTTGTCTCCAAAGCATCTACCCAGCAAGTCGCTCACGCATGCAAAGGGAGGGACAGCGAGCAGCAGGAGGCAGCGGTCAGCCGCGCTTCTTACCCCGCCATGCCACCCCGAGTCCCCGCTGTGGGAGCTGGCCCTGAGGGCCCAGCCAGGCCCCTGTCAGCACCTGCAGAAAAGACAGGTGTGGCCAACACCAGGGCGCCACTGCCTCTGGCCCCAGGCTGCCGTCCCTCAGCTAACGTAGTACCTTGCCACCGCTCGTGCTCGTGGCCCACGACGCCCGCATCCATGGTGCCCGGCCAGGCGTGGCCCGGCTGCTCCTCCAGCTGCGGACTGTGCTCCGCCCAGTCTCGTGTGCCCCTGCGTGGAAAGTGGAATATGGCTGTCCTGATGTCCCTCAGGGATGCCAGCAGTACACAAGTCCTTTGCCCCTGGGTCAGGAGATGGGCAAATGACCAGAGGTGACATCTCTGGAGATCACACAGGGACGGGAAGCACGCCAGAGCGCGCTGCGCTGTGAGCCTTCAGGGAAATACAAATCAGGGCCACAAGGAGCTGGCAGGCCACGAGTGGGGGCACAAGGAGGAAGGTGCCACAGCAAACGTGGCGGGGGTGGGCAGCAGCGGGGCCCTGGTGCGCCCTGGCAGCAGAGACTGGCGCAGGTATCTGTAGAAAGTGAGTCACACGGGCCCTGTGTGAACCAGCAAACCCCAAACCAACATGTGGGTGCCCAGGTTTCTGGCAGTGGGGCTCACAACAGCCACAGGCAGGAATGGCCCAAGTGGTGCCTGTGTGCAGATTGATGAATAAGGAAAACGCAGCGCACCCGCAGGCTGGAACATCACTCAGCCGAGAACAAGAGCCGCGCTCTGACAATGGCCACAACATGGAGCCACACATGGAGGGGCCTGAATGACAAGGTACTCGGCGAGAACCAGACACAGTCAGCCACACAGCATGACTCCACTGGCAGGAAACAGCCCAAACTGAGGAACCCAGAGACAGGAAGTGGACTCGTGGTTGTCAAAGGCTGGGGAAAAAGGATACGACTACTCTGGAATGCAGAATTTCTTTCTAAGGATGGTGGAAAAATTGATTCTAACTAAAATTGATTCTAATAATGTCAACCACGAACATACTAAAAGCCATTCAAAGACTTCGGGGGGTGGCTCTCGCCTGTGATCCCAGCACTTGGAAGGCTGAGGCAGGAGATGGTGAGCTCCGGGACAGCCTGGGATACACAGTAAGACCCTCGCTCAAAAAAAAAAAAAAAAAAAAAAAAAGCAAAAAACATTGGGGCCAAGCCTGAGAGACTCGCCTCAACACAGTGCCAATGTCCTGATGGTAGCGATCGGAGGGAGCAGCTGCTGAGGGACGGTGGCTGCAGCGGCACTTGGGCTCAAAAACTCCAGGCTGAGGAGCCCCAAGGGCCCCACCTGCCTGCAAGGGGCTCAAGACCCTGTCCCGGGCGCCACGGCTCATGCAGCCCTTCTCTTTCCATCTCCCACAGTGACAGCAGAGGGCTGGTGGCCGAGTGTGTAGCCCTGCAAGGAAGCTGGTGCTCAGAGCATCTGACATAGGCCGTGATGCATAAGCACGTCATGCAGGTGGGGCGCGTGCTGCTGGCACCCATGGCACCCACACAGCTCCAAGGAGCAGCGGAGGCCGGCGGAGGTGGGGGAAGGGCAGAGGCACCGAGGGCTGTGCTCCACATGTGCTCGGCGAGGCCAGGTGGGGGTGGCGCTGGCAGGCTGTGCTTGGGGACAAGATGGCACCAAGACCACATGGGGGAGAGAAGCGTGGGGATGGCACTATGGCCAGCCTAAGCGGCAGAGGCAAGCTGGCCAGGAAATGCAACAGGGCAGAGGCCACCGAGGCGCTGAGGAAGCCAACAGGCCCAGAGACTCCCCAGCATGGGGAGGGGCCCTCTTGCCAGGCCTGGAATGGCTGGCTTACAGACACAGCCCAGGTCCCCCACAGTGAACTCCAGCCAGGCGGGACCATCTGCTGAGTCAGGGCTGTGACGGCAGCACCCCCGAAGCCACGCAAGGGCTCCACTGCTGGGTGGCCGCTCACCTGGGGGGTGGGGGCAGCCCCCGGCCATCGCTCATCCTCTTGTCCCCCCCATAGCTCCAGCCTTCCCTGTCGTCCCGGCTGTGGCGCTCATGTCCCCCATGGCGGTCGTCCAGGTAGTGCTGAAAGGCAATGGAGGGCCAGGGTGAGGGTGACACCATGGCCACCTTGTTTCCTGCTCTGCACCCCTGTGGCCATAGCACCGACCGGCCCAGCCCCCGTGGTGGTCCCCCGGGAAGGCCCGGAGCTGCGTGTAGAGGTGCTGCTGTGCGCCACCCTTCCTGGGCCCTTTCACCCGACACCGAGCCAGGCATTGTGGTGCAGCCCAATGCACTCCTGAGGAGCAAGAGTGGGGCAGGGGGTGGGGAGGCCCCCAGGGTACACCAGCCCCTCTGCTCAGCAAGGACCCTGCACCCTGAGCTCCATCTTGGGACAGGGGGGCACCAGGGATAGATGGATGATGGGCGGCCTCTCGCCCCAGGGACCTCTTCCCAAAGCAGAGCGAGCAACCGCCCACCTGGCTGCCAGGCCACCGTGTGGGGCACTCCAGGGCTCCCCACACAGCAGAGGACCCACAACCCCAAGCAGGGCAGCTGAGCCCCAAGATGCGAAGGCAGGGAAGCCCGTCCCGTGCCCGGCACTCACCGGGCCACCGCGCTCGCCCATCATTGGCCTCGTCCCTTCCCTTCTGTGAGAGAAACAGATGGCATCACCCGCCGCGGGCGGCACCGCCTCTTCCACAGGCCATACCCGGGGACAGATGGACAAACATACACAAAGCCACACAGCCTGAGGTTGGACTGAGTCGGACTCACAAAGGTATGAACTGAGCTAGGCTCCAACCCCACGGCGAGGCCTGGAAGCAGCCTCAGCACCCAGCCTGCTGACCTGTGCTGCAGGGTGGCTGCCACCCCATCCGGGGACCCAGCCCCGGCTCCCCCGCCTCTTATTCTCTGAGTGCTTTCCAGAGGTCCAAGAGCAGGAACCGGGGGCAGGACCCACAGCCTGCGCAGCCCAGACCCAGGGTGCCCGGGAAGCCAAGGCCACTGCCTAGGGGCAGGCAGACCTCATGAGCCCGGTAGCCTCCCTCAGAGCTGAGGAAGGGCAGAGACCGGCTGGGCCCAGCGCTGCCCAGCGCCATGGGTGGCCCTTATGAAAAAAGCTTGCAAGTCTGCGGGTGACAATTCCCAGAACATGCTGTGCAGCAGCCAGGAGGTGACTTGGCCTCAACAGGAGGGCAAGGCACGAGGCGGGACACCTGGGCGGCCGCTCACCTGTCTGCAGCAGGGTGCGGGTGCGGGTGCGGGTGCGAATGCGGGTGCTGAGCTCGGGGGAAGCGGTGGTCCGGCGGGGAGTCGGCGCGGTACCTGTCCTCCAGGGCCATGCGCTTCCCCTCCGGCCAGTAGGCAGCATCCCTCCTGATGTGGGGGTGAAGAGGGCGCAGAGCCCGCTTAGGAGAGGACCCAGAGGAAGCAGGCCCCTACCCAGCCCCAGCCCCCTCTCCACCCTGAAACCCAGCCCAGACTCTCAGCTGCTCGGAGCCGAAGCCCCCACCCAGAGGGCAGGGCTGCAGGAGCCCCGCCTCCTCCTCGACGGGATTTGTGCAGACGCGGAGCGCCACGTGGCCGGCTCCCTTGGGCTTTCTCGGGCTTTCTCAGAAAGGGGAACCCTCTGCCCTCCGAGCCTCACCGCGAGCCCAGGTCGCAGGGCCGCCGTAGAGCCCGCCGCTCCTGCTCGGCGCGCAGCTGCTCCTGCTGGCGCCGCAGCTCCTCGCGTTCCCGCACGATGCGTTCCTGCTCCTTGCGGCGCTCGCGCTCCACGCGCATGCGCTCGCGCTCCAGCCGCTCCCGTTCCAGCCGCTCGCGCTCCAGCCTCTGCCGCTGGCACTCAAGCTGCAGCCGCTCGCGCTGCAGCCGCGCCTTCTCGCGGCGCTCGTGGAAGGCATCCAGCCGCTGTTCCCGCTCCCGCTGCTCGCGCTCCCTGCGTGGGGTTGGGCGGCCGCGGTCAGCCGCACTTCCCACAGAGTCCTCAGGCCTCCCAGGCCCGGCTCTGCCAGCGACACAGGAGCAGGAGCCCCTGCGGATACCGCCGATGGGGAGCAGACTCCAGGCTCAGGCCCCAGCGCCGCGCAAGGCCAATGAAGCTGCACTTGGGATTCCGGGCACTTGGCCTGCAGCGGTCTTCCGAGGTGCGTCACCCAGTCTCCTGCTCCATTACCCCTGGAGCCCCCCACAGCTCAGTTCCCAGCTCCCCTCACAAAGGGCTGTGCATAGACCCTATGCGCTGGCCACGCCTGTCAACCCAGCGACTGGGGACCACAGGTTCGAGGCCACAGGTGGTCTGTGCCTCTCAGCAAGACCCTGACTCAAAAAAATGGCCCAGGGAGCCGCACTGTGGTAGAGCACTGCAAAGCACCCGCAAGGCCCTGGGTTCAGCAAGAAAAGGGGGCAGGGAGAGCAGGGCCAGTGGCACCGAGTGTCGCCTGGGAGCAGGGGTAAACCAAGGTGCCTCATGCCATGGGCGCCCGCTCACCGGCCCCAAAAGGCACCGACTACCCTTCCCACCAACCCCACTCCGATGCTGCCTGGGAAGGCTCCGAACCAGAAACCAGGAGCAAAACGCCTCTCCGTGGGCTGCTTCCCCAAGGCACACACAGGGAAGCCAATGCGACTGGGTGGCAGTTGCTACCTTGCCTGTCCCAGCACCAGGCAGCTGGCAGGCCAGGTGGAGAGCACCTGCCTCTACCCACAGCCCTCCTCAGTGAAGGGGAGGTGGGCAGGAAGGCCACTAGTGGCCTTAACCCTGCCTGTCTGCCAGGCACTGGCTCTGGGCCACCAAGGGACAACAACCCCCAGAGCAGCAGCCCGCTCACCTCCGCCGCTCGGTTTCGCGGATCTCGCGCTCCCGCTGCCTCTGGCGCTCCCGCTCCCGCTGCTCTTTGATTTTGTCGAAGGATAAGATGTCCCTCTTCTCTCTGCTCTCCGACTTGCGGTCCTGACTCTTGGAACTCTGTTTAGAAGAATGGTTACAGGATGCAAGTGACCACAGGAAACAGGTGCACTTCACAACTCAGAGCCAGAAGAACCCTCGAAGCCCCTCTGTTTTTCTGAGACAGGCTCTTACTCCACGGCTCAGGCTGGCCTGGAACTCGCCACCCTCCTGTCTCAGCTCCCCAAGGGCAGGGAGAATGCTGAAAGTTTCCTCTGTGAAAAAATGACAAATGTCTGGGAAGACAGGTATATTCAATCTGATGGAAACATTACACAGAGCCAGGTGCGGTGGCTACACCTGAGATCACAGCACTCGGGAGGCTCAGGCAGGAGGATGGCGAGTTGCAGGCTGGCCTGGGCTGCACAGTGAGTCTCGTCTCCAAACAGCAAAACCAATGACAACAAGCGCACGTGGATGGCAGCGGCTTCTCTGAGTTGGACTAGGGCTCTCGGGTCCTGCATAGTTCAGAGGGAGGCCAGGGCCTCACGCTGCAGGTTACACCCAGGCCACCAGCCTCCACAGGCTTTCCATGGTCAGAGGGCATTCACAGAAGACAGAAGACAGACGCCAGCTGAGATCTCAAGAGTTTCTGGCTCAGCAGAACCAAGGACTCATAATCCAAAGCAAAAGGGGCCACTTGAGAGCCACAGAGCCCGAGAGCTCAGGGGGCAGCAGCTGAACCAGGCCCTGGGACAGCTGGGTGACTGACAGCGTGTCTCACATTTTACCTGCTGGCTCAGGGCCCTGGCAGCCTTAAAAGAGAACCAGCCACAACACTTTCGTGTAAAACAGCCCTGCCCATAAGCACTGCGGTGCATGGCCACATCCATGACATTCTACCTCTGGGGCAAAAATGGCATGTCAAGGGCTACCACAACACCTGAGTTCTCCAAGGCTTCCCCCATACTGCCCACGCATCAGACTCCCTGCCCTGGAAGCATGTGAGCAACACAGAATGGGGCCTCCTGTGAATGCCCAGCCTGGGCAGGGCGAGGGATGCGGCGTCTTCAAAGATGGCCTGGCCACTTCCCATAGTCAGCTTCCAAGAGGAAACCCAGAACAGACACAGCAGCCTGACAGAGAGACGGGCAGCGGGTGATGCCAGATGCCCCCCAATTAAGCCCAGGTGGTAGAGGTGGAGGACAGCCTCTTTACAAGGGGCTATATGCCACCCACACCTCCGGACATGCTCCTGGCCTGGGCGATGGATGCACGGCTCTGTCTCAAAACACCAAAGGAAGAACAAAACCAAACTGCCTTAAAAGGCTCAACTATCGACTATCAACCATGGAGGCACATGACATACAAAAGGTGTCCATTCGCCACTTCTGGCACAACCCGTGGGCCACCGTGCAGTGCCACGCATGGAACCCATGTGTTCCCTCCTGCTCCCCGGGCGAGGACTGTCAGCACAGAGTCCGCAGCAGCCCACTGTCTGCCAGGCTCGTGCCCCGGCCCTCTGGGTGGTAAAGCTGGGCCGTTTGGGTTTATTTCCTTCTCTGGATGGCTCCATACTTTACAATTTTCACTTATACCAAGCGACAAACAGCACCAGGAATTGTCAGAACCTGTGCTTCACAGAATCCCAATGCTGGGGCTGGAACCCAGGGCCTCACACGGTTCAGCTCGTGCTCCACCACTGAGCTGCGCCCCAGCCCCGAAGTTCATCTTGCAATGACTTCCGAATCCCACCCCGAGATCCTGCAGAGAGCCTGGGGCCTCTGTGTGCTCTCGACAGCCCGTTTCCTTGCTGAGGCTCCAGCCGAACCTGGGCTGGGCAGAGGCTCTGCGTTTGCAATCCAGCACAATCCACAAGACTAAGACAAGAGAGTTACCGAGCCGCAGCGCTGGGCCTGCCTCCAGGTGAGCCTCATCTGCGGGCCCAGCCCCTCCTCAGAGAGCCGGGGGACCCGGCTTTACCACCAGGGCGGGGGTGGCACTTCCCAGAAAGCAAGCGAACGGAGGCCAAGCTGAGGCCGAAGTCTCAGGATGAACTCCGTGCCTCAGGATCCGGCCGACTGTTCACACCACCTCCTGAGGCCAGGGGCAGCTCGGCCCTCGGCCACATCCCTCTGGGGAGGCTGTTGCGCCCATCAGCCTGACCGCCAAGCACATCCTCCCGTAAGATCCTGCAAACACACTGACAGGCCCGGCTGGCAGCCTCGAACCCCTCTGCTCACTTGCGCAGAATAAGATCTTTTTTAATGCCACCACTCTTACTATTTCCCTTTTTGCTTCGCTTTTGGCACTAGAAAGCGTCCTGGTGCCTATGTGGTCCACGTACATATGGGAATGTTAAAAACCCACAAAGTCGCGACCACAGCACCAGGACAGGGCCTCGCTGCATGGAATCCACACGCAGGGGATGCTTCCCCGCCTCTCTGAGAAGCACCGCAGGGAAGCGCAGTCTCCCACAGGTGTCAGCAGCTGGCTGGGCACTGGACCAGGATTCTCTCAGGCCAAGGACTGTGACATGGGAGCATGGCACAGCCTGAGTGCTGAGATGCTGAAGGCGCCCCAAGGTGTCACGGGGCCCGTGGTGGCAGGGGCAGAAGCTACACTCACCCTCTCGGTGGACCTGCCGGCGGTCTTCACGCTGATGACGGGCTCTCCTTTCGACTTATCCATCACGACCGTGCGCTCCAGGCCTCGGCTTCCTTCAGGGCACACAGCAACCAGTGAGGACACGTGGGTGCCCAGGTCCCTAATACTGGCCAGCTGGGGCCTGGGCCCAGACACTGCCCCCCATTTCCACGTGCCACAGCGTGCCGTGAGCGCCACCTCAGGGAGCAGGGGGCCAAGGAGGCAGCTGGCACCCGACAGGTCCATGCACATGGAGCGCAGAGGCAAACCGGGCTCCTGTCCTGTGATCGGCGGAGGCTGGGGGTACCTCCCACAGGCAACCTGTGGAGATGTCCTTGCGCCACGTCCTTGGAGCCCTGGGAGGTGGCTCGTGCTGCCCTCCTCCCGCGGGCTCCCTCAGCCCTGTGGCCTCTGGGTCCCTGCACTGGGGAAGTGCACACAGGGTTTCAAGCGCGCCTTGCTCTCTGCAGCGCAGCAGCCAGGCTGAGGGCTGCACCATGGGCCTCTCTGAGGAGGTTCATGGTGTGCAGACACTCCTGAGCCGCCTTCCTCATGAGGCCTCTGGCAATGACGACCCGGTGCACCGCAGCGTGGCCCTCTACCCAGGTGGAATTAATTTCTGCTTCCTCTGGGGACAGAAGGGGCCGGCTAATGTTTTGCAACAGAAGGTAACAAGCCTCGTGCCAATTTGAAAGTGCAGAGCACAATGAGCTTTACGCTCTAGCGACACATGGGGCATCGCACAGATGAGACCACCTCCACGGGCAGGTGGCCCGAGGCTTTCATTCCCTCTGCCTTTCGGGATGAGACAGGGTCTTGCTTAGAGGCCCAGGCTGACCCTGAACCCCTGGACTCAAGCAATCCTCCCGCCTTGACCTCCTGCATGCGGAGCTCCCCGTGCAGCTAGGACGCACAGCTGTCCCCTCAGGATCACCTCCCATGCCTGCCCCGGCAGACCCAGGGAAGCCCGGCTCTGCCGCGCACAGAATTGCCTCAGATCGGCCGCCAGGTACATGCAGGCCTCGCTCCTGCAGAGCACGCTACGTCCTGCCCGAGACCCACGGAGGGCAGGGACCTAGGCCACCCAGTCTGTCAGCCTCCCCACCGGGGCCTCCCACTTCAGCCAGGTACAGAAACCCCTGGAGATCACTGTGTCACCCGGGGCTCGTGTTTCCTCCTAGCTCCCTGGGCCACCAAACACTTCCTAGACTCACTGCACCTCTGCACCCTGCCCGCCCGAGGTTCCCTGCAGGCGCAGTTCCCCTTTGCGACCACTGAAGACGCTAATCACCTGATTTGGTGACTCGGGCCCGATTTGCAGGTCCTGGTTTCAGCTCATCTTCATCTTTTTCTTCCTTTTTAATGTCTTCGGGTCGTTTTTCCTCCTTTTTCTCGATCTTTTCTTCCTTCTTGATCACAATTCTAGTTCAAAACAGGGTTATTGGGCTGGGGATATAGTTCAGGAGCAGAGCTCCTGCCTGGCATGCGTGAGGCCCTAGGTTCCATCCCTGGCACCAAAAAAAAATACAAGGTTGGTTGGTTATCAAATGTCAGTCATCAGGACTCCAGCGGGAGCAGTCACACGAGGCCAGTCCCTGACACAAAGTGAAAATGACCGGAAAAGCCCAGGAGAGGCAGGGCTCTGGTTTAGACACAGTGCGGCCCTGCTTCCATCCTCCAGTGAAGTACGGCTGGGGCCGCCCGGGGCATTTCTCCCGGAGTCCCATGTGCTGTGTGGAAGGCGTGTGTGACCAGGGGAACCCCCCAACCACCTAAAAGTGTTTTGTTTGTGTTTTGGAGACCGGATCTCCCTATGTAGCCCACACTGGACTGGAACTCATGATCCTCCCACCTCAGCCCAAGTGCTGAGGTGACAGGCACACACCACCGCGACCGGCTCCAATTCTTTTTTGTTTTCTTGTGGCACTGGGGGGTTGAATCTGCTTTGTAAACACTCTACCACTGAGCTGCACCTCCAGCCCATTTTTTACTTTGACACATGGTCTCACTAAGTTACCTAAGCTGCTTCTTGCCTCGAATATGCCGTCCCCCTGCCTGCGTCTCCCAAATCCCTGAGATTACAGACGTGTACCACCCTGGCTGGGCTAAAATTATTTTTTTAAATTTTGTTTTCCGTGTGTGTGTTGGGTGTGGTGGCCATACCTGTGATCCCAGCACTTAGGAGGCAGACACAGGAGGACTATGAGTTCCAGGCCAGCCTGGGCAACTTAGCAAGACCCTGACTCAAAACCAAAACCAAAACCAAAACCAAAAAAACACAGAAACAAAAAGACTACCCCTATATTTTGGAAAAAAAGCTTGGAGGAATACACGCCAGAAAAGGGTGTCCCAGGCAGCGGGCCTGACTCCTGTGTGCTCTCCCCACCCAGTCACTGAAACATCACTTCTCACCCAAGACCAACCCCTTTAGCCACGCCTCTGCACCGCTCTATTGCACAGGCCAATCCAGACATTCTTAACAGGAAAGGGGACGGTCACAAAAGCGGTTATCTAAGAAAAACTAAGGCAGAGATCAACCTCCCAGTGTTCTACCTCCTAGGAACCCACCTGAAGGCAGTCTGGCCTCACACAGCGCAGGCTCACCACCCCAATAAAAGCCAGGGCTGGCCAGCCCTCGGGGACTAAATCCCAGCCTGTGTTGGCTGGGCATCCCCGGGCTGGCGCTCGCCCTCTCTGAGCACACTCCCTTTCTCCACAGCACTCCTAGCCTGGCGGAAAGGACAGGGCTGAGCGCAGGGCTGGACAACTGCTCGCTACTCAGCACCACCTCCCCCTCCCCACAACCATGTATCACTGTGGGCTCAGAAGACGATGACAGGCACCAGCCTCAAGAATGAGCACCGAGACCTCGCGAGAGAGCCTGCCCTCGGCCAGCACAGAGCTGTTTCAGCTCTGTTAACGGACGTCTCTGGGAAGACGCAGTTCAAGGGAACGGCCTCCCTCCCGACTCCACGGAAGCTGGGCTGCCCACCACACAGGCCCAGCTGGCTTCCGAGGCCTCCATGAGAACTGTGGGGACCTCTTCCAGAAGCCGGTTCAGCTGGGCGTGGTGGCAGCAACTCTGGAGAGGGAGGCGGGAGGGTCTCAGGTTCAAGGCCACAGGCAGCCTGTGCATCTCTGTGAGCCCCTCCCTTGAGATGAAATTGAAACCGTGGGGCGGCTGCTGCAGCTCAGTGGTAGGTACTTCAGAGTCAGTGTGGCTGCAACCCGCAAGTGCCAAACTGACCACCTAGTTCCCGTGAGAGGTGGTGGTGCCATGGGGACCCTCACAGGCTTCCTTCCCAGGAGCCTCAGCGAAGCCCACGGCGCTGACCATGGTGCAGCAGTGGGGATGACAACAGAGGCGCTGGAGGACCCCAGCTCACTTCTTTTTTTGTTAAACACAGCACCACAAACCCTAGGTTCCTAAACCCCGGTGCCAGGGTACCCTGGGTGCCACAGAGAGCTCATGGCGTGCCCAGGACAGTTCTACACTGTGCCGTAACCACGGCAACACCGACATCTGTCAGAGGTGACCACCTGGCAGGTCAAGGTCACCTGCCGCCATGTGCAGTCAGGCTGGATGCCCCTGGATGGCATCCCACCTCTGAAAACGGAGTTTGGGGCGGTTTCTGTTAAAAAGCAGGACCCACGTGAACGTTGACACCCACAGGGCATGACAAGGTGTGAGACACCACGCGAGGCCGAGACCATTAGAACGGGGTAGAGGCCGTCCGCGTCTGTCCTGCGGGCACAGTGTGCCGTGAGGGCAGCCAGGCTGGGAGTGCACACGAACTACCCACGTAACCCGCAGCCGCCTTTAACGCCTATCCCAAGAGAGCTCGACAGAAGGGCCACAGGAGATGAGCAGGGAGCAGGAGGCTGGGAGGCCCCCCCGCCAGGACCCCCCTCCAGCAGCCAGGATGAGGGGCCGGGTCGCCGGTAGTCATACTTTTCCACCTTGATCTCCACGGGGGGAGGCCTGTCGGCGCCAGGCAGCCTGTCCCTCCTCGCACTGCCCTCCTTCCGCTCTGTCAGCTTCTTGCCAGCAGGCTCGTTTTTGGCCTGCAACAGGACAGGGACAGCAGGCTCAGGCACCGGCCCGCAGGGGAGCGCCGGGGGTCAGGCCAGGCGAGGCTGCCTCACCTTCTCCACAGAGATCATCCTCCCATGCAGCTCGGTTCTGTGCAGGTGGCCGATGCACTTGGTTGCCTGGTCTGCTGTGGACATGGTGACAAATCCATAGCAGCGAGCCCCCGGGCTGCGGGCGTTGGTCACCACCTTGGCCCCGACGACCTCCGAGAGAAAGGGTGCTCTCTCACACACAGCCACGGAGCCTGCTCCTCGTGGTCCTTCCCGCGGTGCTGCCTCCCTCCCCACACGTGCTCAGTTCCTGGTTCCCCACTCGGTGGTCTTAAGGAATCACTGCTTCTGCTGAGCGACAGCCACCATATGAAGCGGAAAGACGTTCGATCTTGCTGCTGGCCACAAGTGGGCAGAGGGTTTTCACCCACTGCACCCAGAGGGAGCTGGGCCCCTACCCAGAAATCCCCCCAGGCTGGGCAAGGCCGGGCCCAGCTCTGTTGCAGCCCGGCACAGGGAGACGTTACAGAGAAGGTGGGTGCCATGGCCGCCCGGACAGCAGCCCTCAGGGAGCCTTGTGCCTGTCCTGCCGCCTGCCTGGAAGGCCCTGGCTGCAGGCAGGGAGAGACAGTGAGGTGGTTTGGGCTGAGCTGGGCGCTAGTGAGGGATTCCTACGGACAGCTGCAGCACGGTGCAGAGGGGTCTCCCGCAGGCCACAGAGGAAAGGCCTGCCACCAACGGGGGTCAGGCTGAGTCTTCAGAAGGAACTGTCCCAGGATGGCCACGGCCGGCCCCACATGGATGACCACGAGGTCCCAACTTCCGAGGTGCGGGCGGGGCCTAGAGCTCAGGGGCCTCATGGGAAAGAATCAGTGCACCCCACAGAGGAGAGCGTGAGACCCGCACCCCAGCCAGCAGAGACAGGCCTAGATGGGACCCCAGGAAAGAACCAGCGGCAAGAATCACAAACAGCTCCTGTGGTACAATTGCGTGGCAGCTGAGCCACGGGAGAGCCTCATACCCCTGGGTCACACTTCCGGAAAGGAAGATACAGGAGCCCCCCCCACAAAGACCCAGGGAGCTCGAGGCCAGCAACATAAACTGCTGAAGGGAAACGGAAAGAAAGACCAAAAGCCCCAACCGGCTCCTGGGCTCAGGCACGAGGACCTCACGTTTGAGGCCATCCTGTTTCAAAAAACAAAACAAACCAACTCCTCAAAAGGAAAAAGCAGAAACAGAAAACTCAACACGACGAAAGCTTTTTCTGAGCCCTGCCTGCAGAAGCCACTACAACTTTTATGAACACCTGCGCTGGGCAAAAAGTGACTTCCACAGCCATGATGAGGCCACAGTGGGACACCACGAAGCTCTCCCAGGAGCCTCCTGCCTTCCCGAAACCAAGAGGTCCAGGCACCAGCACCGGAAGGCCTCGCCAACTCATTCCAGGACGATGTACCCTTTCCAAATGTCCTCCAAAGCTCCCAGGGAGGCTTCTGAACCTTCTCTCCTGCCTTTGTGGGGACGCCAGCAATATATCCTGAAACCACTGTGGTGGTCTCCTTACCAAAACCCACACTGAGCAGCTGGGAGACAGCGCCACCACTGTTGAGGGCCCCCCGAAATGCTCGGCAGGCCACAGGAAGCCCCATCTTTCACCCAAGCTCCAGAGCCCCCAGGAAGGCTCTCGTTTGCTCTGAGCAGGGTTCGCAGAGGCCACCTGCTTGTTCCGAGCCAGGGAGCAGGTCCACTCTGCAGACCTGCGTGGCTCTGAAGGCCAGACTGGCGGAAGGGCCAGTGAGGGACAGGCCTGAGTCTCCTCTGGGCCGTGCGGAGGGGAGCTTACCTTCCCGTACTTGCTGAACAGGTTCTTCAGGTCCGTGGCACGCGTGGTGGACGACAGTCCGCTGACCCACAGGTTCCTTCCACAGCTGCTAGCAACTCGGGCTGGCACTAGAGGGAGGGCAAGGCGTGTTACCGCCACACAGAAGCGTGGCTGCGCGTCAGACCAGAGCCCTCCTACTGCCCTGAATGCGTCTCCTGGACTCTGCCTCCTCAGAACCCAGTTGGGGCTGACACCCAGGGCAGCAGAGGCCACGCGTGTGTGGCAGGATCTGCAAGATGCGGCGCCACAGCCAAGGACTCATCTCCTGGGACCATAATGCATTTGGGTGACTGATTCTCAACCAAGACATCAGTTTCTGCAGCCCTGTCTCATCCCTACTCAATGACCAGAAGCACCCCCAAGAACGTTTTTCACTGTCCCATCAATGATCATAACCTAAGTGTGAGACTCTGAGGGCGCAGCTCCCCGAAATTGATGGTGAATATCAGTAACCCAGAAGCTACTGGTCCAGTGTGAGGATGCCGCAGGCCCCGCCTCCCCACACGAGGTGGCCACACAGGCCCCTGGGCCCGCCGCTCACAGCCTACCTTTCTCGTCTTTAATGATTGGCTTTATATCTTTTTCTTCCTTAAAAGAGCTAAAGACAAAAGTTAACGTTACTCACACAAGAAACACGGCAGAACTAAATTAAAAGTATGACGTGCTAAAACTGAATACCTACCAGAAAATTAGTCTGAGATAAAATTTTGACAGATACCTTGGCAAGCTTACATTGGAAAATCTGACCCCAAAGATACATTGTCAGATTTGTAAAAGTCAATTCGGTTAAACTGAAGGTAACAATTAACAATTTAAGAGCACAACCGTGGTAGGTTGAGAAAAAGGAATCAAATCACCCACTAAAAATGCACCGAGATGTAAAACATCATTTGGAAGTAAACTACAAATTCGGCAGTCGGGCTGGCCAATTGCGGAAAGCACAGCGTATGTGTGGCATTAAATGACCAATGGAAAGGAGATAGCGTCTGGTCTAAAACTGAGAAACAACAAACCTCATGTTCTGATCAGCGCCCTCACTGGCTGAGGACTCTTTAGGAGCCGCAGGGACTTCATTACAAGCTTCACCC
>VMDO01016884.1:0-46427 GCA_007922755.1 Pedetes capensis | reverse complement strand
TCATGACAAAATATTAGGAAAAAATAATGCCAGGTGGATAAGAGGTCTATTAAGAAAAACTTTCCTTACATTTTATCCATAAAAAGGTTTCAACTTCTAAGAAAAACTTGACATAATTACATCAAATTCTTATCATTTTCTCTATGTTCATTAAGTAAAAACTAAAGATTTTTCTAAGTAAATTCCATTAATTAAATTACTATTTTGAAAGAAATACATTGCAATGTTATTTTGTCTTTTCTTAAATAATTTTTCATGATAAATTTATGTATATTTCTTCTTTCTGGCTTTTTTCAATAATTTCTTCATTTAAAAATTCCCTAAAATTATCACAAGAAAGGTCTAAATTCCATAAGAGGGAAAGGTGTTTTCACAAGGAAATTTGAGGCATTAAGCACTTACTACTTGCTTATTTTAGCAAAATGAAGGAACTGGATGAACATTTTGAACCCTGAATAGAACAGCATAAAGCATATTCCTTCACAAAGTAGTGTTTCTGAAAGTTGGAAGAGCCTTTTCTACAACAAATGGCACAAGGGTGCTTTATGATTGCAGTAAACTCCCTTTTCTAAAACCCTTGTTTATCCCTAAAAATAAAGATATGGACAAGGAAACAGTACTGTTTTAAAATAATACTTCTATTGTCTACCAATTCAGCATGTAGCTCAAACACAACAGCAATATCAATGTGTAAATGCAAATATATATACCCACACATATGAACAACGTGTGTGTGTGTGTGTGTGTGTGTGTTTAACAAAGAGGTCATCTTTGCTTTCACCCCCAACATTTCTAGGACATAGTCAAGCCAGTGTCTGGAACCATATTTTAAAACAAATGTTACTGTCTGAATTATAGGTCTTAAGTCTGTTCTAGAAATAGGCTCATGGCCAGTGTAATTATGGCTTGTATGAGTCACAGAGGCAGCTCTAGGCACTGTTCATCCTATTTATACTCTAACTCTGGAAGAAATATTCAGACGCTAAGGAAACGGTGACAAAGAACAATGTCAGGTGGAGTTCACTGGACACAGCCTCCTTTCTTATAACTCAACTACAACTTAAGGATCCTAGCGGGACAGGTTAAAGAGACCTCTTGCTTCCCTGGAAGTCCTCAGTGGTTACGAAGGTACATGCAAGCAAGTCACAATCTCCTTTGAGGAGTGACCTTGCTGAGTTATTAAAGAAAATTGGATCTTACTGAAAAATTTGGCCATAGCAATTTACTCTACAGGAGAATAATGCACTTCACAAGATAGGTGTCAGATTATTGAATTATTTGTGCTGAAATGTGCTTTGTATAAGAGTGTATATAGTGGAGCCTTCAGGTCAAACACAATTCCTGTGCATTCTGTCTGTCTTCAGTTTACAAGTAATCTTGCTGTGTGGGAATGTTTGCAGAGAAACACTTTATTGACTACTATATATATGATATATATATATATACATACACACACACACACATATATATACATACATGTAGAAAATATATATATCATGTAGAATATTATATATATAATTTTTCTATTTTTTCTCTTTTTCATATTAAAACATTACCTTTGTTTTTAAGAACAGTCTTAGTCTTACAACAAAATTCAGAGGAAGCTACAGAGATTTTATATATATCCTTTGGTCCCAAGCATACAGTCCCCTTCCCCACTATCTTTTTTCTCTTGAGTTAATAGAATCAAGAAAAGAAAGAAAATCAAAATGATGGGCATTACAGTTTCAAAAGTAGAAAAAATTTTCTTGAAAGTCCTCTTAGCTGATAAGACAAAGCTAGTAACATATTGAGAATGCCTTTTCACCCTAGTTTCTCTCTTTATGTATCATGTGTCCTTTTTAATTTTTTATTATTTACTTATCTATTTAATAAGTCACAGTCTTGGTATGTAGGTCAAGTTGGCAAGAATTCATAACACTGTTGCCTCCACCTCCTGAAGGCTGGGATTATAGGCATGTGCTACCATACCCGCTTGACAATTATGTCCTTAAGAAGTGATAGCACGTTTTGAACAGTATCTTTTGGTATTACTGCAATCTTGAACTTTAAATATTCTTTCTTCCAGAATGGGAGGTATTTTTGCCATTCTCATTGTTTGACTACATGCATTATTTATCTCTAGTAATAAAATATTTCTTTTGGATGCCAAACTTCTATTTAATCTAGAATGAATTTATCAAGAATTCTGAGAAATCTCATTTGTTCTGTTAAACTTTATTTAAAGAGGCACTGTAAACTCATAAATGAATGAACTAAGTTTTTGATATCATGGAAGCTGTGCAAACATTCTTTCTTTCTTCACTCACTTTATATGTTGCTATTTCTTCCTGGTCCCTTGATAACATTTCATTTTGTGACCTGGTTACTAGTTCTCTCTCTATCTCCTTCTATCCCTCCAGCTAGTATTTACTGATAATCTTCTAAATATTTTTATCCATGCAATAGCCCATGGCAACATAACTAATGCTATCATCATTTTTCAGAGGAAAAAACTAATCTCAATAGTTTGTGTCTGGCCTTCTAAGGTAAATAAACAGCAGAAATGAGACTAAAGTCCTGGTCCTTCTGATCCCATTTAGATATACTGCATCTTGGTGATGAAATTTCTCAGATTTAGATACACTTTGAATCATAATCTTTTTAACTGAAATAGATCATAAATCATTGGAACAGGGGTTCCCATACTTTCTCACACATACAAATCACTGTGGAATTAGCAAAAGCAAGATTTTGGGGACACCAATCCTAAATTCATATTCTTCTGAATTGGGGTATATCTATTATGTTTTTAGCATATTTCCCAGCTGAATTTGATGCATAGTAGATTTAGAAAACACAAATGTCCTCTACATCTCTTATTTAACGTATAAAGCCAATGAAATTTGTACTTATGGCCAAAATAAGAATAAAGCCCAAACTTTCTATTCTCCTATCAGTTCATTCTTTATAGTGATCAATAACTAGTTCATATATACATAAAGTATTCTGAGGGGTTGCATAAGTATTGTTTTATTTATATTATATTACATGTATATATTCTGCTTTTGTAAATTATAAACAAATATAATGGCTTTATGTGTGAGAGCTGTTGACAATGCTCATGGAACACTAGGCTTTGTCTACATGGATTTTTGGTAGTGGTGATTAAACTCAGTGCTTCGCACATGTTAAGTGTGTACTCTACCGACCCACCAATCCACAGTCCTATCATTGTATATTATTTTTTGTTGACGGATATAGAAAAACAATCAAACCTTTATGAAATAGTATTTAATACCACAGATGGTACCATCCATATGAGGAAGTATATTTTTATTGTTAAGTATTGAATCAGTGACTTGACCAGAACATATTAAAACCTATTTAAAATCCAATTTCATGTCAAAGTACCTTGAGAGATGACTAACATCATGAAGTTCCAAAGAGGGACATGCACAGAGCAGGTTAATTGAGTCCATTAAAAGGTGTCTGAGACACTGTTACATTTCAGGATGTCTCTCTGGTGAGTGAGAATGGCTAATAATGACACCTAAATTAATTTCCTACTTGAATTCTGACTTTGTTTACAATCCTGTATTTAGAGAGAACATAAAAGTTAAAAAAGTTATGAATTTTCTGAATGATTCCTAAGATTTGGGCACAGAAAACTAGACCTCCCTTTTTTTTTAGAAGGATGATTTATGAATACATTTATCCTCATATTGTTCTTGTTAGACATTTATCCTCATATTGTTGTTGTTAGGTGACATCGAGTTGGTATCTGATTCATAGCAACTCTGGCTACAACAGGCGAAACATTATTTTCAGTGCTTCTCTGCTGTTCATAGGGTTTTCAATGGCGGATTGATTTTTGGGAGTGGGTTTCCGGGTCCGTCTCCCAAGCCTACAGCACCTGGTGGTCCCAGGCGGTCTCCCATCCAAGTACTAACCAGGGCCTGACCTGCTTAGCTTCCAAGATCTGACGGGATGGGATGCTACAGGGCTACTGCTGAAGGTATCCTCATATTATACATCATTAATACAACATTAGAAAAAATTTACCATACAAGACAACATTCACACTGGAAACTCTAAGCCCCTTGTTTAACATGGAAGAAACAGAGCCTTTCTTTTAAATTATTTGCATCTATTTTCTCTATTTATTTATTTATTTGTTTATTTATTTATTTTCAGTACTAGAGGGTTGAACTCAAGATCCTTCATACACAAGTACTCTACCACTGAGCTACACTCCCAGTCCCCTTTTTAATTTTTATCTTGAGACAGGGTCACACAATGTAGGCTGCCTCTGGCCTGGAACTCCAGATCCTTCTGTTTCAGCATCCCAAATCACTGGTACTATAGGCAGGCACTTCTGTGCCAGGCCATGTACTGGCTCTTAAATTATAGAATCTTAAAAAAGAGAGTTTTGTCTTGGATTGCACTGCCAGCTTCACACAGAACCTTTGTTGAACTATATGTCTTGTGACTGTTCAATGATTGATGTGATCAGCGCAGAACAGGAAGATGGTCATTGGTTAGTGTGACTTTTCTGAGTATAGTAGGTGCACTCGCATATGAAATACTGACTTTTGAAAATTCATAAGGAAAAATGTGGCAATACTAACTAGAGCTAAGGCTGAATTGACCAATTCATGGAACTCAATGTTTCACCTTTTTATCAGTGGAATTCAGTTTTAAACAGAGAAATTGTATTGCACAATTAAAAGTATCCTGACACAAAGTAATTTTCTTTTTGTTCAACAGATTCTGGAGATATGAGATTTTTGTTAATATTATAATCAAGGTAGTGTGTAATCATGCCTGTCAACTCTATCTTAATAGAACATTTTTCAATTTCTTAAGTTAAAAAGCTGAAAAAATAAAATGACAAAAGATAAGGTGAATTGATTATAGTCACAGTGGCAGACTCTTGAGACTTACAACTTGGTTCATGCTGATTTATTTAATAATCATTGGTTAAATATCTATTATGTGTACAATTTTGTCACTAATGACATTTATTTTTAAAGTTCTTACCTACAGACTACATGTTGCATTTTCTTTTCCATCCTGACTACATGCTTTGTAATTGGAGAAGCATTAATTTTACCTTGAATGTGATCTCTTAGCAACAGGTAAGTGAGGGAAAAGAAAGTTGAAAATTGCAACCCTGACTCAAAAGTACAAAGTGAAGACAATTTTCAGTAAAGTCCATTTAATTTAAAATCTCTCTTCTGCCTCTCAGACAGCCTTACCACTAAGCACTACTATTAAAGTGCCGCTCATTCCACCTCACCAAAGAATTGCTCTCCTGGATGTTACGATTACTCAGAGCTAAGTACTCTAGACTGAAGCTGCCACATGGATCTCATATTTATTGCCAATATGCAGGCAAAAAGATGAGAATAAGTCAATGTCTGGTGCTCCTGTATTGCATGAGGAAAATAAGAACATAGCAGTATTATGTGAACTAAAATTTCTATTTTGCAAAAGTATAGTATGTGTTTCTGTGTATGGCGATTGAATTTTGACCAAAAGAATGAAGTCTTAACCTCAAGTACCCCAGAATGTGATGACACTTGGAAATAGGGTCTTTGCAGATGTAATTAATTAAATTCAGGAGGGCACGTACTAGAAGAGGGTGATCCTTCAATCTAATGTGCTTGATACCCTTATAAAAAGAGAGAAGGCAATGAATGGGAAGACACAGGGAGAAAGACACGCCATGACAGAAGCAGTGACTGGAATAATGCAGCCTCAAGCCAGGGTACACCAGGGAATGTTGCCACAACCAGGAGCCAGGAAGGGGCAAGGAAGGATTCTACCTAGAAGCTTAGGAGGGATCGTGGCCTTCCCAAATTCTTGCTTTTGCACATCTAGCCTCTAGAACTATGAGGAGCAGTTTTGTTGTCGCTGTTTTAGACCACTAAGTTTGTGATACTTCCTTGTGAGAGAGTTAGAAATCCAGTTTGTAAGCAGTATACAAGACAACCCCCAACCCAGTCAACTTCATCCACATACACATTGATTGAAATGAGAACACACAATGCGCCACATTTGAAAGTTACCATGTCCTGGTAACCAGAGTAAAGGTGCCTTCTTTCCCCCTCCCTAATATTGTTTCCAAATTTCTCTATTAAATATGCAAGCCTGCAGCTGTAGCCCTGTGACGTCTGATCCCGTCAGATCTCAGAAGCTAAGCAGGGTGGGGCCTGGTTAGTACTTGGATGGGAGACCACCTGGGAACACCAGGTGCTGTAGGCTTGGGAGACAGACCTGGGAACCCACTCCCAAAAATCAATCCACCATTGAAAACCCTGTGAACAGCAGAAAAGCACTGATAATAATGTTTCTCCTGTTGTACATAGCATCACTATGAGTCAGATACCAACTGAATGGCACCTAACAACAACACTTGTGATAAAATATCAGGAAAGGATAAATAATCACAGATGGGATGCTTTTCACCAAGACTGAGTGAAAAGATTGTAATCTAATTTTCATCTATGGGCAGTCTAAATATTTGTAACGAATATACTAATTTTTTCATTTTGAAACAGTACTGATATTATTATATGGAAACAAACATAATATTTTCTCTTTTTACCTGCTTTTAGATATTTAGTATATTGTAATAGTCATGTAAAAAACATTTAAATATCCTTGAACTTTTAACACTTTTTAATACAATTTTCTGGCAGTACGTCAAGCTTAAAAGTAATACATGCCAGAGCTGGGTAAAATCACTCCTTTAATTACTACCCGGTATTTGATTGGGATAAGTTTCTTATGAGATCTGTCCTAGAAGAAGTTCTCCTTTGAAGCAAAGATGGCAAGACTGTGTCTTACGTATTTTGGACATGTAGTCAGGAAGCACCAATCCCTGGAGAAGGATATCATGTTTGGGAGAGTGGCAGGTCAACAACAACAAAAAAAGGAAAGTCCTCAACCACATGGATTGACACAGTGTCTGCAACAATGGGCTTAAACATAAGGAAGACATTGTGCCTTACACAGAATTGGGGAGGGTTTTGTTCTGTTGTATATAGGGTCAATATGAGTTGGACCCAAATTGATGGCACCTAACAACAACAACAATTTAATTTGGAATGAGTTTCTAGGCCTCTCACAGCCTCAGTTTCTTCAACTATAAATTGGAGATATTTATAAATTCTACCCAAACTAAGATGCTATGATACGTACAAGACATAACATGAAGAGATTTGCTCACACATCTGTTTGTCAATATTAAAGATATTAATATTTTATAAAGTATACAATTTAAATAGTTAACATACTTATAAATTTAGGCATCCATTCACTTTTCCTAAAGAAGATAAGATCAGTCTTTAAAATCAATTATTCCTTGCTTAGAATGTCAACATTGCCACCTAATCTGTATCACTTCTTCTGTAAGTTACCTGGCCTGAGAATCAAATTTCTCAACTGTGAAATGAAGAAAACCAGCATCCCATTGTTTTGGAATAATAATAATAAAATGCCATCATTTATTGATTCCTATAATAACATGTTAGGCCCTGTATTAGGCATGGCTTGCATGGTAGCATATTCAATACTTGCTAACATTTTATCAATTATTCTCAGGATTCAGGCCCTAAGAGATAAATTCACAAGGACCACATAAATATCATAGAAAAATTGATTGGCATTAAAAGATAAAGGTAAAGTGGAGTTACTCATAATAAAGTTTTACTAACTTCTCAATGCCTGCAGTCATACTTCCCTGGTGTCCAATCTCATTGGATCTCAGAAGCTATGGAGGGTCGGACCTGGTTAGTAATTGGATGGGAGACCTCTTGGGAACAGCAGGTGCTGTTGGCTTGGGAGAAGGACTCAGAAGCCCACTCCACAAACAATTAGTCTTTGAAAACCCCATGAACAGCAGATAAGCACTTACATAGTGCCAGGTATGGCACAGTGTCAGGTAGTGTTTCTTTCTATTGTACATAGGGTTGCTATGAGTTGGACTCGACTCCAACGGCACATAACAACAACAACAGCATCTTCTCAACATCTGAAGCAGGTTTTTGAAGTAAAAGATATACATTCATTTTTCCTGCCATAACAACAATCCACATGGTATGCGACTTTGATAAATGCTTTCCATAAGTGAAAATATATGAATTAGTAAATTAATGAATAATAATAATATATGAAGATATTTTAATTTTCAGTTATACTTGGGATTTTTGCACTTAAAAAGTTGTTTCATTTTAAAACTTCAATTTAAACTTTATTCTCTCTGATGGATGTGGTTCCACAAACCTACAATCCTAAGGACTCAGGAGGCAGAGGCAGGAGGATCCCAAGTTCAAGGCTAGAGGCAGCCAGCATAATTTAGCAAGATCCTGTCTAAATAAAACATGGGTCGTTGGCATAGCTCAGAAGTAGAGCACTTGCAAAGTACACACAATGTCCTAGGTTCAACCCCCAACTATTCCAAGAAACAAATAAATGAACAAATAACTCATTCTATCAAAATCATCTAAAACATCTGTTAATAATTAATTCATGAGTGTCAGTCACGATGGTCCACTCCTACGATCACAGTGACTCAGGAGGCAGAGGCAAGAAGATCACAAGTTTGAGGCCATCTATGTAACTTAGCGAGACCTTATCTCAAGATAAAAAACAAAACAAAAAAAGGGACAGGAACATGGGAAGGCCCTGGGCTTGGCACCCCAATACTGCAAAATAAAAAAACTAATTTAGCAGATATGCATATAGATAATGTATTAGTTCATTTTATGTTGCTATAACAAAATATCTGAGGCTGGGTAATTTATAAGCAACAGAGATTTATTTAACTCACAGTTTTGGAGGTTGGTAGTCCAAACAGCATGGTTTCTACTTTTGATAAGGGAATCCCTGACTGTATCACAGTATATAGGGGGAGCACAAAGCCAGACAGTCACATGTAGTAGTGAATAAGGACTTAATGGCTTTGCCTTATCATAACTCATCCCTATAAGAACTAATTAACTCCTATGAGGCCTGCAGCTGTAGCCCTGTGGCATCCGATCCCTTCAGATCTTGGAAGCTAAACAGGGTTGGTCCTGATTAGTCCTTGGATGGGAGATGGCCTGGGAACACCACATGCTGCAGGCTTGGGAGACGGATCCAGCAACCCACTCCTTAAAAAAAAAAAAATCCGCCATTGAAAACTCTATGAACAGCAGAGAAGAACTGACAATAATGTTTCGCCTGTTGTACGTAGGGTCGCTATGAGTCGGATACCAACTCTCTGGCACCTAACAACAACAACAACTCCTATGAGAGCCAATACATTCTGAGAGACCAGTATTACTCCACTCATGAGGGTGATGCCTTCATGATCTAATAACCCTATACAAGGCACAAACCTCTTCATGATTCCATTGTCTCAACACTGTTTCACTATACACCACACTTCTAGCACATAAACCTTTAGGAAATAAACTTCATACAATCCATAGTAATTTTGCACATGCACATAATCTATATATATGAATGTACTGCATATGTTACTACATTCTACATTGCCTCAATTTTTTTAAATAGTGTCAACAAAACTTGGTTACTCCATGTATATCTGCAAAATTTTGTAAACATGATTTTTCTTTTTACTTCAAGCCTCCAAAATTATACTTCATACCAAAGCACATATAAAATATCAGTTTTCATAAAATAAACACACAAAAAAATCAGGTTTCATGGGACATACACACAGAAACATAAAATTACATTCTGTACAGCCCTGTGGCATTTTGACAAAATGGTCCTGAAAAGAATATGAAGAAAGAGTATGAGGACAGGATCATGAATGTAGAAGGAAATTGTTTTTATTGATTTTCAGTGGCAGTATAGTCCATAACACAAGGGCTAAATTTATAAAATCAGTTGTTGGTTTGGCATTGAGAGGCAAACTCCTCTACAATTCAAAAGATTTAGCTCTCATATCCTCTGATTATTAATTTCTGAGATCCAGGCCTGTTTCCGACGTCCAAATGGTAAGAACTAGGACAAAATAAAGGAAATTAGATATTTTAAATGAATAAGAAAACTATTATTCTTAGAGAAATCCTGTACCACGATCTTAGAATCTATATTGGTTCTTTTATGTATTATTTGATTTTTCTCTGTACCATGCTACCCAGTGCAAAAATTAAAAGTTGACTTGGGAGCACAGAGATAGAATGCAATACCCTTAGTGCATTCAGATATATCTGATTGTCCTAGGAGGTACTCCAAATTTAAAAAAAAAGATGTTAGATATCATACAGCTATTATAGATGGCTATCATATTGTCAATTGCTTTGGTTTTCTGATAACTTCATAGAAGCCAAATTTTAGATATCATCTTTAATATAACAAGTAAGTGTGTCACACCCACTACATGAGAATCTGAAATGATTTGTAAAGATTGTTTCTCTGGATGTTAAACAATTGCAGGATGCACAGGTACCTCCCTGGTGTATGGTTTTATTTCCATTTGCTTTCTGACACATTATTAAATGCAATCATAAAGTACAGTATTTCCTGGAGCAGAAGAGAAGTGGAGGGAAATTATGTTACTCAGAATATCCTAAATTCAATAAGCAAAGTCTCTGTGTATATGCGAAACCAATTTAACCATGTTGACTCAATTGGTCAATCAATTTTGATTTAAAGCAAAGGTCAGCTCAGTCAAACCAGCAATCAATTCAAAGAAAATTAGTAAAAATTTCACTTCGGTCTGCATGCTTTGAATATTCTAGGAAATGCAATTATCCCAGAAAAGAAGAAAATACAATCTCCACTTCTGTAAAACTGGATTTAAGATTATTGAGTTTAGCTTGGGTACCATGGCATATGCCTGTAATCCCAGCAATTCTGGGGGACAAGGCCAGAAGGTAGTAAATTCCAGGCCAGAGGCAGCCTGCATAATTTAGAGACTTTGTTTCAAGATAAAGATAGGGGCTGGAGTTGCAGCTCAGTGGTGGCATACTTGCCAAGTATGTGTGAGGTCCTGGGCTCAGCCTCTTAATACTGCAAAAAATTAAATAAATAAAATAAGATATAAAATTAAATTAAATGAACAAATCAACAAAAAGAACTTGATGATTCACACTCTATTATGGGACAAATCCAACATACCAATAATTGCTAAGGTACTTCTGAATTTGGTTTAAAAATAGCCAATATCCACAAATGATAGAAAACACAGACTTAAAGAAAAATGCTGAATCTGTAATTTTAAGCTTTCTTGCACACTATGCACGTTCTGGAATTTCATCTTCCATAGAAACCTACATAACAATAAATGGAAGTCACTAAACAAGAGTACAAGTGAGTTCATTCGGAAAAAAGTTTCTAGAGTGAAATGTTTAAAACGTGAACTCAGGTAGGTCTGGAAAGAAATGAAAGTCCTTCATAACTGTCATAATCTTGAACTACTTGCTTAACCACCTCAGCCCTGTTCCCTTGGGAATAATGAAAACTTTTCCTGAATTTTTAGGGAGATTTAAACAAAAGAGTATGTATCCTGTGCTCACTACAGAGAATGTTGAAAAACTGGTTTTTGATAAATGATAGTTACTATTAATATTGACATGGGCTGGAGTTTAACTCAGTGGGTCCCCTCTGAGACCCTAAGTTCTATCCTCAGTACCACAAAAATGAGAGACGGATGTGGCAGACCACTCCTAAAGAACAATCTCAAAACAATCAGAAATTGAAAACCCTATGAATACAAGAAAAGTACTAATATAGTGCTGGGCATGGCCCAGTGTCAGGCAGTGTTTCATTAGATTGTACATAGGGTTGCTATAAGTCAGACCTGACTTGAGGACAGCTAACATCAACAACAAAAGCATTAATATTGATGCATTCTGGAAGCTAACCAAATTAACAACTTCATCTACATGGCTGAGGACTTTAGATCTAAGAAAAATGTAGTGGAAATCACCAAAAAAAAAAAAAAAAAAAAAAAAAGTAAAAAGAAAAAAGAAACTTATAAGTAGATTAAAAGAAGAAATTACAAACTAATTTTCAAATATATTGAAATTGAATATTTAGAGACTTTGGGGATGGTAGAAAATGATTGTTCTTGGAGAGTATTTAAAACTTAAGGCATATGTTGTTGTTGTTGTTAGGTGCTATATAGTCCTGCCTGACTCATAATGACCCTCCTAGGGTTTTCAGTGGCTGATTATTATGGAGATTGCTTTGATAGCAAATTGCCGCATCATCTCCTATTTTTAAGGTGCTGGGGTCTGAATCCAGGTCCTCAGAGAGTGCAAAATAGCACTCTACCAACTGAGCCCCAACCCCTTAAGCCATATGTTATTGTTATTAGGTGCTGTGGAGTCAGTGTCCAACTCATAGTGTCCCTACATAAAACAGGTGAAACAGTATTGCTACTGCTTCTCTGCTCTTCATAGGATTTTCAATCCAGATTATTTTGGGGGAGTGAGTTGCCAAGTCCTTCTCCTAAGCCTACAGCCCCTGGTATTCCCAGGCAGCCTCCCTTCCAAGTACTAACCAGGCTGACCCTGCTTAGCTTCAGAGATCTGATGGAATTGGATGCCACAGTGCCATGGCTGCAAGCTTAGGGCATACGGATAATATTAAATCCATGCACCTAAGTTGATGTCAGAGAATCAGTGAGTTGAGTTTTCATAGATGTTCCATAAAAAATCATAAAAACTGTCCCCTGAAGGGAGTTAATTAAATATTTGTCCATTCAAGGCCATCCAAACATAGGAATATGTAAGAAAGAAGCATTTAATAATCTAACTGGATACTAGGAACTCTTTGGAAATGTAAGAAATAAGAATTTCTTTGAAATGTAATGCTTGCAAAGGAATAATTAAATAACCTTGAATAAATTAACTCTATGTGGGTGGGATCTTCATTATTTAAACATGAAGGGAAGCAATTTGTGATCACAGAAAGCTATCTAGTCTTATAATTGAGGTTGGGGACAATATAGCCACAAAAAAGTGGGTTGGGATTTAGCTCAGCTGGTAGAGCGCTGTGCTTCGGTCTCTGAGGACCCGAGTTCAATTTCCAGCACCGCAAAAATGGGAGAAGGACTTGGCAATCCACTCTCAAGGCAATCCCGAAACAGTCAGCCATTGAAAACCCTATGAGGGTCGCTATGAGTTGGATACTGACTCGATGGCACCTAACAACAACAACAACATAGCCACAAAAAGAGTCAATAGTCTATCACTACATATAAATAAAAAAAAGAAATTTAAACTAAATTCAGTTGATTATTTCTTTGCCTGATTTAGCCACATTTGTACAAAAGTGTGGCACTTCTTAGCCAAAAACAGTACACTTTCTCTCTATTTTTATTTTTGGCCTAATGTGTCTGACCAAGTACATGTAATGTTATTATGACAGAAAGGCAGGTATCAGACTGATTCAAGCTATCATTATACCTAACAATTGTGTGATTTTGTGAATTATTTGGACTCAGTGTTGCTCAGTTTCTTTAATTTGTAGACAAAATCTATAGTAAATAATCTCTGAGTTACCTTCAGTGTAGTATTTTATATATTTAAATTCTGGTTCTTTACATATGATCACTATAGAAACATTCCACTGAAATTTATATAATTCCATGGAGATAATACAATATACAATTAATAATAGAACAATATCTTGGCTCTCATTTCTTTGTGTTATTAGAAGCATGGAATTGAATTCAGAAATATTTAGCTCAATTACCATGCAATATGGAAGAACGTCTGGCAGCCCACTCCCCCCAAAAATCAGCCATTGAAAACCCTATGAATGGCAGAGAAGCACTGACAATCATACCAGGCATGGCACAGTGTCAGGTATTGTTTCATCTATTGTATATAGGGTCAGACCTGACTCGATGGCACAGTAAAATAACAAAACAAAAACATCCTATGATATGTATCAATTATTACTCTGGAATACTATAAAAATGAAAATGTGCATCTATGTAACAGAAGTTGAGGGTTATATTATTTTATTATATGTTCAAAATTGATGGAGTTGAGGTTATGGCTTTTAGTAGATTGTTTGCCTAGCATTTATGAGGTCCTGTGCTGGAATTCCAGCAGGAGAAAAAAAAATTGCTTAACTTGTATCAGTTTTGAAGGAAACAAATGAACATACTAAAGACACAGGGCTTGATCATTGGAAGGAAATGGTTATATAAATTATGATGCAGATTAGGAATTGATATGGCTTCAGTAATCTCAGTAGGTAAAATTCTACTGCCACATTCTCAATAAATGTCAAATATGTCTGAATGACTGTTGAACATGATTTTTATAAATTTATAACAATAACATGCTGCTAGAAGTGTTACTAGATTGGAATGCATTTTGATTTTTATTATCTCAAGAACATGTTAAGGAATTTTGAGAGCCGCACTGTGGCACATGCCTGTAATCCCAGCAGCTCAGGAGGCAGAGGCAGGAGGATCACAAGTTCAAGACAAGAGGCAGTCTGTAACTTAGTAAGACTCTGTCTCTAAGAGTAAAAAAATGGGCTGAGGGTGCAGCTCAGTGGTCCAGCACTTGCAAAGCATGCAAGCAGGAGGCCCTTGGTTCAACCCCCAGTACCGAAAACAAACAAACAAAAAAAATTGAAAGTGATATACATGATAATTGTCAACAAGAACTCATGGAATGTTCCTTCTCAGAATGAAGAATTGCAAATTGGTTGTTAATTCAAATATAAATAACTATAGACTTCAGAAATAAAAATGCAAGCCTGCAAATACAAACATTGTCTTATCAAATAAATGGAAGAGAAGTCCTTGATGTGGGGGTGGGGACAGGGGAAGGAAGCACACAAGAGAGTAAGGGAGAACCTATATGAATAATGTACAACAAAATGTGTATATGGAAATGTCACAATGAAAAGCATGTCAGAATGAATCACATTAAGGTGTACATTAAAAATTTCCAATAAAAAATTGGCTTAGGAGTAAAGATATGAAATCAAAACAAACCTTACAACTTTCTAATGTAAATTGTAAGGGTTAAATTTGAAATATTCTTAAGCATCAGATTTCTATGGATAAAGCAAAAAGTTTCTTTGGTTTCTTTTGAGTCTCTTGCTTTTCCCCAATAAAAATGCAACAAAAAGTTCTTGGTCTGCCGCCACTCACTCGTGGCGGTGTCACCCTGTAAATAGCTTCACAACTCTGTGCATCACTGCCTCTGTTGTGTCCTCTGCTTGGCTCTCTCATTCTATTGTTCCTCTTTTGAATGACTGTATCTAGACTCCTCTACTCAAAGACTCCATTGTTATCAGAAGCACATTTGTCTATATCAGAGAGTATTTATTAAGTTTGCCAACACAGTTGGTGTGAGAGGCTGCCAGGCAATTAAATTTTTCATTCAGTAATTTCCAAAAATATTACCTAGATTGTTAAGAAGTTCTTTTACCTCCTTAATTAAATCAGTTGTCAAATTATATTTATTGTCCTCTGGAAGCTCATTAAAATTAAAGCAATAAAAATTTAGAAAATCATCTTTGTAACTGAATGTCATACACATATATCATTTATTTCTCAGGTAATTGCACTCTGCCTTACTCAATTATTATTATTTGTGTGTTACGTTTAAAACCAGTTGGCTAAATTTTGCTTTAAGGTCTAGCACATTTAAAGGAAGCTTTAATAAATAAATTAATATTGGCTATACAATCATCTCAATGAATTCCACAGAATTTTGCCATTGAGCATATTGTGTTGAAAAATGGGTTAACACAAAGAACATAATAATAAATCTTTAAGTGAAAATGAATATGAAGTAATTCTTTAGATTAATCTCTGACTTAGAATTAATTGGTAAAGGTTTTATATTGTTGACTTTGTTTTGTGGAATTTTTTTGTGTAATCTTTTTGTTATGTGTAGGAAGCCAAACTCTCTTTCTGTGCTCCTAAACAAAACTATTTCAATGTCACATGTTGTCATTTCATAGTGGATTCTTGTTCTTATTGCTTTAATTGTCAAGAACCAATTAATCTTAATTGGATGTGTGGCCCACAGTGGAAGATTTCTTCTCTTTGAAGTCCACATCATGTTTTCTATGATTCTGCTGGTCATTAGAAAATTTTCACTGTTTAGGTTTATCTTGTCTCCCCTTTTAAAGGATCTAGTAAGGACATCACATTAGTTAAACATTCTGATTGTGTTGCAACTCAATGGCACCTAACAGTAACAACAACAAAGAAATAGTGGAGAAATAACTTGTTGTAATATTTGAGATATACACAATGAAATTTACAAACCAGACTTTTCCAGATTAAAAAAAGTTTAAGTTAACAATGTTTTTAAATTATGTGCTTCTCCAGGACCACACATTTCTTAGCTCCTAAAGATGCTACTTGATTTTCTGTCCATTCTCATGGAGTAGGTAGTGCCACTTTGGTATTTGAATTTAGTGACAACATCAGATTACTATAGTACCAACTGACATGTGATCTTAATCATCAAGTGTATCATCATGACTCAGCTTACTTGCTAAGATATAACAGTATTTAATTTTCTTCTCTATCCATCAGCAGACAAAAGTTAATACATGTTTATGTGAACAAATCATATAATTAACTCCTAGATGTCTGAGTTATTTTCCCTGAATCATTACTGTTAAAAGTGACAATTCTTATTCTATTTAATAGATTTTTTTTAAATCATTCCTTCATTTTCTCTTTTTCTCTGATGATTTTTAGGGGATGTGTTATCATTTAAATGTTGTTGTTTTTGTTGTTGTTGTTTTTGTTATGTACCATTGAGTTGGGTCTGACTCATAGTGACCCTATGTACAACAGAACAAAACACTACTTGACATTGTACCAGGCCCAGCACTATTATCAATGCTTCTCTGTTATTTTCAATGTATTCAATAGCTGATCATTTTAGGAATGGGCTTGTGAGTCCTTCTCCCAAGTCTACAGCACCCTGTATTTCCACGCAGTCTCCCATCCAAGTACTAACCAGGCCCAAGCTTGCTTAGCTTCCAAGATCTGATGAGATTGGGTGCCAGAGTGGTATCCAGAAAAATAATGTCCACTTTCAGTAGGTGTAGAAGAGAATAGGAAAGGATAAAGAGACTATGATTTATTTTATTAAATTCAAAATCTCTTTGAAACATGGAAAAACAAACAATAAGAAAAAAGATTTCATGAATTTATAAATGGTTTGAATAAATCAAATTTGTATGAGCTTTTGGGAATACAAACTTAACAAAAGTCCATACTTAATTAGTAGGACCATTTTTCCTAAGCACAGGTATTTTCTAAAAATAAAGAAATCCTTTACAGTATCTCTCTAAAATGTTTTCACAAATTTTCATCTATTCACTACATATCCAATTGGGACAAAGGATAAAGACTATGTTGGCATCTGAATTCTCCCTAAAACACATTTCTATTTAGTGAAACTCAGCTACACTCCAGTTGTGCAAAATATCTCCAACTATTTATAGTACCAATAACATTTAAAACTAGACAGTATTGAATGTTTCATTATAAACCAGATAAAATTAAAGTATCATATGCATATTGTCTCAAATTCACATACCTTATAAACATTGTGAAATTTGCCATGAGTTTATTAAATACATACTACTGAGTCTCATTTTCTTAGCCTGTTTCCAGGATACATTCTTTGTCTCAAAGGAAAAACATTAGTTACTACAAATGACTTAGTTCTAGAATCTGAGAATTACATTACAATGCCTGGGCAATAATTTATCTAGTATTTAGTCTTTGACAAGCAAAAGGAAGACTTTCTTCTGAAAATATTTAAAGAAGATTATAGGGTTTTTACATTATGAGGCTCAGTTCTAGCACCTAGTATGTTGCTAAGTGAATGAAATAGCTGTCATTTGATTTTTAAAAAATCTACTGCTGTCCAAAGACATTATCTAATCCACAATTAGATTTTTTAACACATTATCATTCAAAACATCTTGTAGACTCCAAAATGTAAATCTATCATACTACCAACAGGATAATTTAAAAAATACATTTTTTTGAAATTCAAAAATGTTATCTAAATATGTTCTGTAAACCTGAAAGTGTAACCTAATTAGACAAATCTGACATGTCTTTCTTTCAGGGGTGGGAGAAGTTACAATAATGTAATATTTCACATTAACATGGATCACTTGAAGGAAAAAATAAAAATATCAGTTAAAGAGGAAAGGAGCATAAGAGCTCACTCATAAAGCTAAAGTTAGTGATCTTCAACATCAAACCCATATTTTTATTGTAAAACACAAATGCTTTTTTATTCATAAGTTACTAAAATGTCTAGGGACACATATATAGAAGCAATGTCATAATAATAACAAGAAAGAAAGGCAAAATAAGACATTGACCACAGTTAGAAAATAAAGAAGTGAGATAGAATGAAAATTATAGCTGATTAATAGAATGAGTTGATACTCTAAACCACACATATAAATTGTTTTAAATAAATAACACCATAGAGGAAAATATTCAAGTGAAATGAAGTTCTAAAAAGAGACCTCCAATAAATAACTCTAAATGGAATCAACAAAAAGAAACTGAGAACACACTGCACCAGATGCACCTGTCTGTCCTCTTTAACCTCTCTAACTTTCCCATATAGTGTCACCTTGAAGAGAAATCCAAATCCCTAGTTTGGCTGATCTCATGTCATTCAGATAACCTCCTTTAATTCAATCATGACAGATGCTTTTACTTTGCAGTTTATGATTTCTTTTTTAGATTTTTAAATGTCTATTTGTTGTGTAAAAACAAATGGAAGATGAAGTTACTTTATAGTCATCGTATACTGGATAAGGTACTGAAAGAATATGTATTCCAATATGTTAGAACCAAAAGATCTGGATATTCATGAAGCGAGGTTGCGCCTTTCAAAGTTGATGTGGTTTAAGCTAGAGATATCTCTCACTCTTTGAAATTGTTACCTATTATCACAGGTTAATCTGTATCATCTTGCTTATTATAACTCCACCTGTAAGATTAATAATCATCAACCCTTTTGTACATATTAACTTAACTGCCGGGTCCAGATCTACTCATGATGGGTAAACGCAGTCCCCACATGAGGAAGAGTATCTTTAATAAAGGCATTGGAAGGAAAATCCACCGAAAAGGGATGAGTACTCCTAGCCTCAGAGGGAAAGTCTTCTGAAAAGGGAATAGTACCTCCAAAAGGTCTCTTCATGGATGGGACTTGGAACCCCATCTTTTCTTTTTCTTAAATTGTTCATATAAAATCTTCTGGCTCTGTGAGCAGTGCTGATTCAAATTGGGAGTTGACAAGCCCTAGAAGGTTTTCTCCAGAGGAGATTCCAGAGGAATTCCTGAATGACTTCCAACAGCATATTCTCCTTAAGTCAACACAAACCAAAGCCTTTGTACTGACTGCTCTACAGTAAGCAAACCATTCTGATAAGATAAAGCACCCATTTGTCATAACCAATGGACTCAGTGTGGTGACACACAGGTAAAAGTTAACCACCCCTAATTCCTGGATAAAGTTAAGAATCGTTAGTTAAATTAGACCCAGGAGATGTAGGTGCTCAGATCATCTTGGTTTACCTGTTTGAAGTAAAACACAATTTGTCTCTGAGTTCATCTTTTACTTTGATTACCAACATAACACTCATGTGATAAATTAATCAAGAGATTGTTAACAAAACCTTGATGTAATCCATCAATGCCTCCAACTTCCTTGTCTTTTTTCTGGCCTTTCATAAGATTTAGTGAATCATAATTCTGTATAAAAAGGCTAAGTCATCTGGAAATAATGGAACAAGGTCAAAGGGCCTCTGAGCTGCTGTGTTTGTTACCCACCACGGACTCCTCATCTGCCTTCGGGAAACCCTGGATTCTATCTAGGCTGCAGCTGGGCTGTGGCACTTAACCATACTAATTGCCATCATATTTTCAGTGTGTTTTTATTTCATATATTTCTCCCAGGAATTTCTGTTTTGATTATTGGATCAAATGTTTCCTACCTAGTTCAAGTAGGTATTATAGTTTCATTATTGTTGAAAGTAATTTTAAATAATCACAAAATTTTACTTGTGTAGCCTATTAATTTTAATATATTTTGCTAACTGGTATGGAGAAATTAAAGGAATAACAAAATGCAGTTACTAACTTCTAGGAAGAAAACCTTAGGTGCAGGGACAAATCATAGTTGCATGACAGGAATTAAGGCAATCATAGTTGGTAGGTGACAAATAGCAAGTGAGTATTAACATACAGAGTGTCATAAAGTCACAGTAGAAGACAATAGAGACCTTGGAGGAGCAGGGAAGATTCAGCAGAAGATAAAGACATGAACCTGAGTTTTGACAGGGTGAAGGATATGAATTAGTGACTTTGGAAGAAGGCTGATGTATTACAAGTTGAAGAAACAGCAGATGCAGGGCAGCAAGAGAAACACAATGTCATGTCATAGAACAGACTGTAAAATGTTAAAAGAGAGATTGAGATTGCCCAAATGAGGAGGTAATTTTGTGAGGGACCAGTCTATGAAAGATTTCAGTTAGAGAGTTGTTGTTAGGTACCGTCTCATAAAGACCCTCATAGGGTTTTCAATGGCTGATTATTTGGGGATTGCTTCAGCGTGGATTGCCATGTCCTTCTCCTATTTTTGTGGTGCTAGAGATTGAACTCAGGGCTTCAGAGACTGAAGAGAGGTGCTCTACCAACTGAGCTAAATCCCAACCCCACTTGGTCAGGGAGTCGTATCAGGAAAACGGTGTTTCCCAGGAGCAGTCTGGTGGCAGGTATGGTGAATTCCGGAATTGCGGAGCAATGGAGGCAGGGAGATTAGTTAGGGGAATTATGAATAGTGTCTATATTGCCATGGATGGTGTTGGGAATAAAATGGGGAATGTGGCTTCTCTTCTTTTAGTTTCTATATATCAAATTTAATTTTTAGAACCTGCAGAGATCTTAAGGAATCTTAATTGGTGCAAAGAGAGTGATCTGCAACCTAATTTCTTCAAAAAATGAAATAAAAATCAAACTAAATTTAAAAAATAAAGCCATCAATGATCTAGTAAAAAGTCACTTGATTCCTTGTGGTAGTAGTGATAATGTAGCATTAAACTACTTACAAGGGGGTAGGAAGTTGAGAGAGAGAAGGTGAAAAAAGCGTATATGTGAGTAAAAGTATCAGAAGAAAACCTTAGGGAAAATCTGTGCACATTGGTCTGAGCAATATATATATATATATATATTTAGATTTGACTTCAAAAGCCAAGAAATGGGATTACATCAAAATATAGCTTTTGCACATCAAAGAACACAATCAACAGTAAGAAGAGAGAATATATAAATTGGGAGAAAATATTTAAAATCCATATATTTGATAAGGGATTAATATCCAAAATATGTAAGATACTTTATTCTTTATTTATTTAAAACTAGTTATCTAATTATGAAATGGCACAGAACCTGAATAGATATTTCTCAAAAGTCATAAGTGGCTAATACATACATGAAACATTTCACAGTATCGCTATTTGTTGGATGCAAATTAAAACCATAATGTCATACTACCTTACACCTGCCAGAATGACTGTTATGGAAAAGACAGTAGAAAACAAGTGTTGGCCTGGATGAGAGGTAAAAAGAAGACTTGTACACTGTTGATGGGAATGTAAATTATTATTAACCCTTATTGAAAATGGTATAGAGTTTCCTCAAAAAAATTAAAAATAGAATTACTATATGATCTATCAACCCACTTCTGGGTATTTACCCAAAAGATTTGAAAGTAGGATGTCTGTACTCCCATGTTTGCTATAACATTATTCACAACAAACAAGTTGTGAAATCAACCTATGTGATTATCAACAGATTAGTAGATAGATAAAATGTGATATATACACATTTTCATCCATTCCACAGTGGAATACTATTTAGTCTTAAAAAAGAAGAAAGTCTGTCATTTTTAATAATGTGAATGGAACCAAAGAACATTATTTTGAGAGAGATAAACCAAGCATGGAAAGACAACTACCACATATTCTTTCTTATATGTGGAATCTAAAACAATGGAACTAATAGAAGCAAAGACTAGAGTGGTAGTGATCAGAGTCTGGCACTAGGTGGGGTGGAATGGGAAGAGGACAGCCAAAGGGTACACACCCTCTGTTAGATAGGAGCAAAAGATTGATTTCAGTTCTTAGATGAACAATACAGCAAAGAGAATATAGTTGATTGAGTACATAGCTAATTTCAATATTGCTAATAAATTTGTAATGTTCTCACGACTAAAAATGCTTATTCCACAGTGTATTAAAAATCACAACACTACTTTATAGCCCCAAAATATACACAATTATAATTTGTATACAACAAAAAGAAAATAAATTTTACACAGTATATTATAGAATCTATCTTTATTCTGAAAGGACAGTTTTGATCATATTATTTCCCTTATTCTTTTCCTCAGAAAAATCTGAAATTCAATCTTTCCCAAGTGGTTCCTATGATAAATAAGCCATATCATCAGATGTTTGCATCAGTAGTAGCTCACCCAACTCAACAAAGTCTGCTCTGTGTCAGAAACAAAAGTCCTTTTATAGTTGCATATGCAGATAGATATTTCAGACTCACTTATGCTTGTTATGATTCTTCTAACTTCAAGTTACTTTCTATATTCCTATTTCCTAAAAAGCCATTTTTATTTGGGAGATTGGCTCAAGGGTAAAGACTAGATTCCTGGGATTCATGCTCTTTAAAAAAGGACACATTTAAAATCTTCCTCCTTTTCCTACTTCTCCCCCTCCTCTTCTTCTTCATGGTGTGTGTGTGTGTGTGTGTGTGTGTGTGTGTGTGTGTGTGTGTTTAGGGGTCTAGAAATTGAACCTAAACCCCCATGCATGCAAGTTAAGTATTCTACCACCAACCCCTTTAAAATCTTTACATCTTTTCTTTAAAATGAGCTCTAGATTGAATTCACTGTATTATTTTATCTACTGATTCTGAATTTCTTAAATTTAAATTCTCAGCTGGATTGTAAACCCCAAGTCAAGAGTTTAAGGTCTTGATATTCATTAATATAGTGGTAAATTTCTGCCAGTAGTTACCAAATGTTTAATGGTGAGGATGATATTTTCACTCAAGATTGATAGTACTGAGAATAGATAGAATTTTGTTATCAGTTTAACAAAGACTCAAGACATTGTCATTGAGATCATAGTATACAGGAGAGATGTTTGGTTAAGCCAAAGTTGATCAAGAACTGGCATGAGAATTCATTTGCCCCAAAACAAATTCAACCCCTTTCTAATGACTTATAAAATTCACAATTAAATTCGACACTGAGACATGAAGTCCATTAGCTGCCTACTAGCATATAAAGCTATATCTTTAACATTTTGTTTAGATAAATGTGAAATTAACAACTATCCTTTCTGTTAAACAATAGAAAAATAGTTCATAATAAAACAAGTGGTAATGTCATAACACTAATATACAAATACCATAGAACTACAGAAAGCATCTATTTTATGCAAAAGGTACCCATATTAAATGAACAAATTATCATGAACCACTGGCTAACCCTAAAACACACACACACACACACACACACACACACACACACACACACACACACACACTAATGCTTTGGTTTTAAAAAATCAACTCTGCTCTTATTTAACACAGCTGTAAAATTTTTGCTCAGAAGACTGCATACCTGATGAGATGGCAACTCAAGTCTGCTATTTTTATGTGACGATGGTGTAAGTTCTGCTGCTATCCATTAAAAACATGATTTAGTGCTGCTTTATTGTACTTATTAAGAATTCAATTTAAACACAAGGTAAAATTTAAGAACTGTAATATCCATATTAAAAAATAGCATCAAGTTCTAATGTGAACAATTTATAAATATGAGGCAAAAATAACTACCTGTAAAAGCCAGGAATTCTATATACTATGGGTACAGACTATATGAGTATTCCTTAGCTCTAGCCTCAATATGTATTAGGAAGGCACTTTATCCACACAACACTACTGATCTATTTTCTAAATGTGTTGGCCATTCATCAGTTCACCAAGAATTGGTTGCTTAACTCTCAGGTGCCAAGTGGCTCAAGTACTAGTTATCCAGGAGACAGAGATGCATGAACCATGAGCTCTGTCTTCCAGAAATTTAACAGTCCATTTGGAGAGTGCATGTAAGAAAATCATTTTAATAGAATGATACATGCTAACAGATGCTTATATAGTGGGGCTATGATGATAGACAAGGCATATTTTCTTAAAGATTCAAGGAAGGCTTTAAAGGGAGAATGGTGTGCGAGTAATAATTTAAACAAAGAATGGAGTTTCCAAGGCAATTCAGTGAAAATCAATGAAAGAAAATGATAAATAGTTATGGGAACTAAGTGACTAAGATTCTGGTTCTAGTCACAAATCATATCCTGCTCTAAATATATTAGTGGAGCAGAAAGGAGACCGTGTGAAGCAGAGGACCTGGCTATAAATGTGAAATAGTGAAGAGACTTGGGGAACCTGCTTAGCCCAATTTTCAATTTCTAAGTTACAGATTTAAGATCTGGATTCAAAGTATTTGAGAAAAGTCCATAAACTTGCATTCAAAAGCATCCCATAAGTATTTTCTACTTCATTACACAAATTTTTGTATAGTGTAGAAATAGGGGTTATCTAATTATAAAGATGTACTTCTTAGAAACAGTACAGTCAAGAGGCAACTTTTTACATTCTTTTTTATTATAAATATTATTTAAATAAAATATGAGAGTCATGTAATAAAGTCTCTTATTACAGTCTCATCATTAATGCTCAGGAGCCTAAACAATTCTTGAATATGGGTATGCATTGAAAAGCATAGGTTAAATTAAGAGACATTATTTATAGCCAAACAGCTCCTCAACAGATTACTATACTTGCACTCTTTCTGAGTACATATATTTTTACTTTTCCAAATAATTTAATTTTACTTCTGAGATCATGCAATTATAAGTACAATTACATCATGGGGAAATTATTTTTCATACTTACTCCTACCTGCATATTGTCAGTATAACAAATAATAATATGGTAGTCTCTTTGGTAGAGTGCAGTGGTAATAAAATCAACATCCAATTCCAAAATAAGGATATATTTTATAAGCTGTTTCCACAAATTGATGTGCAATGAATCTGGCAAAACCACCCTGGGGTTACTCTTCTCTGCCTCTGCTTTACTGAAGCATATTCTTGAAGCCAGAGGATAGAATGAACTCAGAGACCTTTAGAAGGAAGTGGTGAGTCACTGCTCAGGCAGAGAGATGGATTTGACTATAACTACTGATTTACTGACCAAGGCAGAAGACATTGGTTGCATCTTGGCTATCCAGAATCTACTTGTCTATTTTTGGTACAACCCTACTATATTACTTGTAAAAATACTCCCTTTCATTTTTTAGCCCATTCTATTTCTGTAGTGCTAGCCTCATAGTACCAGGATAAATGTGTGCCTTGAACCTATGCCAATCAGAATATCACCTTCCTTTATCCACATGATGGGTTTAGACACATTCAGTGAGGACTTGATAGCACAACACTGTTCTGGAATAGCTGTTAATGCTATATTTTAATCATAGAAGGGAATAATTCATCTAATAATGGTAAGAGAGATCAAGAAATGGGAAGAATAGCACTTACCTAGCATGCACCCAGAACCTGGGTTTGAGACCCAGCCCCAGAAAAAAGCAAAAACAAGTAAGCAATAAGACACAGAATCAAACATATGCCTGATGATGATATTTGACCATGTATCCGGCAATTTCAGCTCAAATTCCAAATTTTTCAGATGCTTAAGGCAGGGAACCTCCATTTGTCTGTCAGTTTGTCTTACAGTAGGGGCTTCTGTGTTGCTGTGATTTTGAAAGCTATTCAACAGGTAACTCAGATACCAGCATCATCACCCATGGTGGAGAGGTTTAAGCTGAGCTTTCAGACTAAGACAGACTAGAGAAAAAGACCTGGTAGTCCACTCCCGAAAAAAATTAATCATTGAAAATCCTATGAACCACAGAGAAACACTGTCCTGTAAAGTGCCACAAAATGAGCCTTCTCGGGATGGAAGGAATTCAAAAGGTGATTGGGGAAGAGATGCCACCATGAAATACAGTCAACTTAGTGATAGGAATGGAGTAAAGCCCCTAAAGCCCCCATTCACTGATGTGGCATGACTCAAAATGAGGAGAAACAACTATAAATATTCTTTAATAATTGGGATGTACAATGTGCATAGTATGAATCTAGGAAAATTAGAAATTGTCTAAGTGAAAAGGAGTGCATAAACATGAACATTTTAGGCATCAGTGAGCTAGAATGGGATGGTATTAGCCATTTTGAATCAGATACTCATATTGTCTACTATGCTGAGAATGATAACTTAAAAAGAAATAGGGTGGCATTCATAATCAAAAAAGACATCTCAAGATCTGCCCTCATACAAAGCTGTCAGTGATAGAATAGTACCCATACGCCTACAAGGAAGGCCAGTTAATATGACTGTTATTCAAATTTACATACAAAACACTAAGGCCACAAATGAAGAAGTGGAAGATTTTTAACAGATTGTGCAGTCTGAAATTTATTCATCATACAATCAGGATTCACTGATAATTAGTGGTGTTTGAAATGCAGAAGTTGGAAATAAAGAAGATGAAAGTATGGCCTTGGTGGCAGAAACAATGCTAGAGATCACATGATAGAATTTGGTCAGACCAATGACTTTTTCATTGGAAATACATTTCTTCCCCAACATGAATGGTGACTATACACATGGAATTCACCAGATGGAACACACAGAAACAAAATTGACTAGATTTGTGGAAAGAGATAAAGGAAAAGCCCAATATCAAAAGTCAGAAGAATGCCAGCAGCTGATTGTGCATCAGATAATCAATTGCTCATATGCAAGTTAAAATTGAAGCTGAAGAAAATTAGAAGTGGACAAGAGCCAAGATATGACCTTGGGCATATCTGATCTGAGTTCAGAGACCATCTCTATAACAGATTTGATGCAATAGACATTAATGATAGAAGACCAGATAACTGGTGGCAAGACATCAAAGATATCATTCATTAGGAAAGAAAAAGGTGATTTTAAAAAAAGAAAAATAGAAAGGACCAAATTACATGTCAAAAGAGACTTTGAAACTTGCCTTTGAACATTAAGCAGCTAAAGAAAGGAAGACATGACAAAGTTATAGAAATAAACGATTTCAAAGGGCAGGTTAAGAACACAAAATCAAATATTAAAATGGCAAGTATGAAGAGCTGGAGATAGAAAACCAAAAGAGAAGAACACACTATTTTTCTCAAGCCTAAAGGACTGAAAAAAATGCAAGCCTCAAGGGGCAATAGTGAAGGATTCTATAGGGAACATTAAGCAATGCAGGAAACATCAAAAGAAAAGAGAAGCAATACACAGAGTCATTATACCAAAAGAATTGGTGGAAGATCAATCATTTCAAAAGATTGCATATGATTAGGAACCAATGGTATGGAAGAAAGAAGTGGAAGCTGCCTTGAAGGCATTGACAAAACACAAACCTCCAGAAATTAATGGAATACCAATTGAGACATTTCACCAAACAGATGCAGCACAGTAGGTACTCACCTGTTTTTGCCAAGAGATTTGGAAAACAGTTACCTGGCCAACTGACTGGAAGAGATACATATTTGCACCTATTCCCAAAAAAGTAGATCCAACAAAATGTGGAAATTAGCAAATGGTATCATTAATATCTCATGCAAGTAAAATTTTGCTAAAGATAATTCAAAAGTGACTGCAGTAGTATATTGATCGAGAACTGCCAGAAAATCAAGCTAGATTCAGAAGAGGACATGGAACCAAGGACATGATTAGTGACATCCAATGGATTTTGACTAAAAACAGAGAATACCAGAAACATGTATGTTTTATTGATTATACAAAGGTGTGTAACCATGTGGATCACAACAAGTTACGGATAACATTGTTAAGAATGGAAATACCAGATACAGTTAATTTTATTCATGATGAGTCTGTACATGGACCATGATGAGACATTCTAACAGAACAAGGTAATGGTGCTTGGTTTAAAGTCAGGAAAGGTGTGTGTCAGGGTGGTATCCTTTCAGCATACCTCTTCAATTTCTATGCTGAACAAATAATCTGAGAAACTGGACTTTATGAAGAAGAACATGGCATCAGTATTGGAGGAAGATTCATTGACAACATGCATTATATAGATGACAAAACACTGATTACTAAAACAAGAAGATTTGAAACATTTACTGATGAAGCACAAAGAACAGAGCCTTCAGTATGGATTGCATCTCAACATCAACAAAACCAAATTCTTGCAACTGGGTCAACAACCAACCTCATGATAAACAGAAAAATGATTGAGATTTTCCAACATTTGCTTTATCTGGTTCTATAATCAACACTCATGGAAGAAGTAGCCAAGAAACCAAAAAACACATTCCATTGGGAAAAGCTGTTGCAAAAGACTTCTTTAAAGTGCTGAAAACTAAAGATGCCACATTGAAGATGAAGGTGTACCTGAACCCATGCCATGGTTTTTCCAGTTGCATCATGTGATTATGAAAGCTTGACATTGAATAAAGGAGAAAGGAGAAGAATTGGTGAATTTGAATTATGGTGCTGGAGATGAACATTGAATATGGCATGGACTGCCAAAAGAACCGATGCATCCATCCTAGAAGAAGTGCAACCAGAATGCGAGGATGGCTAGACTGTGTCTTATTTCTGTTGGGCATCTTGTCAAGAGCAACCAGTCTCTGGAGATGGACATCATGTTTAGGAGAGTGATGGGTCAGAGAAAAAAAGTAGACCCTCTATTAGATGAATTGACATGGTGGGTGTAGCAATGGACTTAAATATAAAATAATAGTGTGCATGGCACAGTGTTGGGAAATGTTTCCTTCTGTTGAACAGTGTTATTATGACTTGGACCTGATTTGATGGCACCTAACAATAAGAACAACAATAAGAAGAAGGTGACCTTCTCTGTGTTTAGAAGTTATTTATGTCAAGTTTTCTATTACTTAGAGTGTAATCAACAGATTGAGCCAATAAGAACATTTTATACCCTATCCTTCTTATTTTTTGTTGTTGTTAGGTGTTATCGAGTTGGTATCCAACTCATAGCAACCCTACGTACAACAGGCGAAACAATATTGTCAGTGCTTCTCTGCTGTTCGTAGGGTTATCAATGCTGGATTGATTTTTGGGAGCGGGGTTTCCAGGTCCTTCTCCCATCCTTATTACTGATAAGCAAAAAAGAATTGTGGCTTATTTTTTGACTGTTCCTTCCCTGAACAGTCTGAGTCTGAGTCACCTTTGCATATTAATATGTAGTTCCTCCTAACCATAAACCTGTGTCTTCTACCTTTTACTACTAAATCACATGTTTTGAGAGGTTTTGCAAGTCATGGGCTATGCTTACCCATAACTATAGGATGCTCCTGATTCTCATAGTTTTTCTATTCTCAGGCTATCGTATCTGCTTTGAAACCCATTTCAAGTGTCAATATTAGACTTCAACTTTAAGTTGTATCCACAGCTTGCTTTTCTGTTGGTTGTTTTCAGTAGAATTACAGTTATCATCACTATTGTCTTTCTCCTCACTAGTACCTTTATTCTCAAAGATTATTTTGTCCTTTTACATTGTGGATCTCTGCTAGAACATTTTGATATGATGTTCCTTTTAGATTCTTTGGAAGAAAAGTTTGCTCTATACTGCATTAAGTGTACTTCCTTTGGCAACAGCAACCTTACTTAAGGAATTAAACTTTTCTTTTTTTTCTGTTTTCAACAGCACAAGTGGGATGACTTCTGAAAACCTGAGTATCTGGCATATGGAAAAATCAACTATTTGTGGTAAAAGCTTGAGGCTTCTGAGGACTTTTGTGGGCATCCAACACTAATTCAGTGAGTTGGAATTAACAGCTCTGTCTTTGCATAAATGAACAGAAAGCCTGAAAAGTAATTCTCTGCCAATCACAGCAAATTAGTCTTAGATTCAAATGACATGGAAAGATTCTAACTGGCATCAAGCCTGAGGACTAGTAATAATTATATTATCATGGATCAGACAGTGTCAATATTTGCAAGCCTTATTAAGATGTAATCTTTATTGAAAAAAAGACTAAGTTTTATCCATTAGTGTGATACTCTGATTATTGACATGGTTTTGGACTTGGTAAATACACACCAATTTTTTAGAGGACTGGGTATAGCCATGGTTAAGTAGTCCAGAAATATTTCCTAATAATGTCTGTTTTCAAAACTTGTGAGATGTTCCTACTCTTCTTGAACTTAATAGATTTTAGCAATTAGTAAGTGCTTTATTGTATATATGTGTTCAAAAATTATCTGTTGACTGATCTTCCCTACACAGATCTTTAACAGGATAGTAAAGATACAATCACTTGAGGAAGACTGATCTCTCTCCTCATGGAACTCTTATGCGTACAGATAATTGCTTAATTGATGTTTACTGTGTAACTTTAAGATAAAATTCATTATTCTTAAAAAGGTATAACCAAATATAATTTATAAGGCATGTGTACATTTAAATATATTAATTTAAGAAGTATGTATACAGATTAAACTAAACAGATTTTCTATCAAATGAGAACATTTCTGTCTTCAAGTCAGCTTTTAATGCAGAAATAAACACTGGCCTCAAGGAAGAAATGATCAAAACGAATGAAGTATAGGTAAAAGCATCTGGTATATTTATTTTTGCAATTATGAGAAGCATCTAATTACATAAGATTATTCAGAAGTTAACCAAAGTAACACTGGTTTCAAAATGTAGAAATGATGAGCTCATAAAGAAAGCTCTGAAGAAAATCAGTCATCCAATAGATCAATAAATTAGCTAGGCAGTCTCTCTCTTTGGCCCTACTGTACTTATCTTTCAATACCAGTGAGTACATACTGAGAAGCAAATTTGAAGAAGGGAGAAATGCCAATTGTTTTTTGACTCCTATGGGGTAATAGAAATTAGATCATCAAGGAAAGGCAGGGATAGTGGCTCCTGTTACAGTGAGTATTTGTCCAAAAGATGCAGCTGTACATGTCCCACTGTTGTAATCCTTGAATTAAAACACACAAACCATGTCATGGTGACCAAGTTTGGAAAGCACTAGTTTGCACTTTAAAACTTATAAATTGGCAATCATGCTATGGGACAGTATATGAAGGCAGGGTAAATTGGTTTTTGAACATTTGCTCTCAAAAATAGCTGAGCAGAAATCCACTTGAAGTTATTCATTAGTTTAATCGTCCGGAACATTTTGAGTCCATTTTATCTAGTTTTTAAAACTATCATTTTATAGTATTCATGTAAGCAGGGGGAAAAGAAAATTTCAACTGCTTAAACATTTGTTGTTGTTTATTGTCTCCTTAAAAATCAAGTATTTGTGTCAACTTGCTACTATTAAAATTTTAACTATTCAAGTCTATCAAAATCAAATACAAATAAGCACTATCTTGTGCAGAAAGTTAGCAACTGTGGTTCTTTAATTCTCTCCTATCATTTAATAACAATTATTAAATTAACTTCACATTTTGCCTATAAATCCCCATATTACACTATAATATATAAATTCACTCAGCCATTGATTGAAAACCCTAAGGGTCGCTATGAGGCGGATACCGACTTGGGCACCTGACAACAACAACAAGATGTAAATTCACAGGTATTTCTGTGCAACACTGGAAGTCATTTTAGTATTAATTGAATTTTTCCTATTAAATTAGGTTGTTGTTGTTAGGTGCCGTCCAGTCGGTATCCGACTCATAGCGACCCTCTGTACAACAGGGGAAACACGATTGTCAGTGCTTCTCTGCTGTGCATAGGGTTTTCAATGGCAGACTGATTTTTGGGAGGGGGTTGCCAGGTCCTTCTCCCAAGCCTACAGCACCTAGTGTTCCCAGGTGGTCTCCCATCCAGGTACTAACCAGGCCCGACCCTGCTTAGCTTCCGAGATCTGACGGGATCGGATTCCACAGGGCTATGGCTGCAGGCTCCTATTAAATAGCATTTTCAAAAGAAATACTTTAATGTTACATGCAAATATCCTTTAAAGAAAAATAACTTACTTCAATTCATTTAACTTTTTTTGTGTTTTAGAATACTTATTCAAATATTATGCCACTCTGAGGAATTAAATCTAAATCATACAGAACAGAATTCTTACAAACGTGTGTGTGTGTGTGTGTGTGTGTGTGTGTGTGTGCACGCACGAGCACGCCTGCGCATGCGCACGTGTGTGCATGTGCTTGTGTATAGTCTTGGAAATGCTTTCAAAAATTGGATATTTTTTAAATCTAAGCTAATGAATTAAAGTCATTATATATACTTTGAAAAAAATAATTGAACCTTTGTAATCATAAAATCCCAAATAAATTTTACAAAAATATAAGATTAATAATTTGATCCTTGTCAAGTACAGTGGAAAACCTTTCAGATACATAACATTAATGAAATTAATAACATACAAATGTCACTCATACAATCCTCCCACAACCAAAAGAGAAGTCTTTCATCCATATATACATACTCAAAATGGTAAAACTAAAAGTAAATCCCAAGAAATTTGACTCTAGAGTCAAGCATGGCATATGTGTACACATTGGGGAAAGTAAAATAATTTACACAAGCCATATTTTAAAGGAAAAATGGAAAGAATCGATAGTAAGTGTGTATGTTGTAAAAGATTCTTATTAAGCAGACCTAGAACAGACACTTTACCTTATCTGAATTAATCAGCAAAATGTTAGTGATATAAATTTGTATACTGATATACAAGTCAACCTACGGTTTGTAACAATGGATATGGTTTGTTGTGAGTAGCAGGATTTTATGTAATGCAAAAAATGCAAGGTTACATTTCAGATAAAAATAGATTAAAATCACACTTCAAGTATAGCAGAGTCTTACTAAAAGGCTACTAATGATAAAGTACATAAAACAGGTGACAGTGCCCTCTTGAGGATGCCATTGAAATCTGATACCAGCTACCTATTCAAGAATTCTGCAGGTAAAATTGATGTTCTTTCCTGTATCATAGAATCACTGTACTTCCTTTTTAGTATTTTCAGAAAAATACAAGTACAATGAAAAAAAAAAAAACTATGTGCACTGATTCTTTAAACTTTTCCCCAAAAGGAAACATCTCTAATATTTACTACCAAATTAATGTCAGATTACAGATGGAGTGGTTTGGGTTTACATAAGTATAGGAAAGACATGCTCCAATAATTGAACATACAGAAAGAATCATGGCTTTGTACTGAATATTTCAGCCAAAATATATTAGTAGCATGTGTCTATACAAAACTATAGCAAATTAGTAACTGCATTTGATGAAGGATTCTAAATGCTACCATCAATTCCATCAGCCTTTAATTCTGTTTATCATTCTGCTATATCATTCTGACATAACATCTCACAGCAAAAAATGTTATGGTCAGTTTGACTGTTTTGTGAAACTCCTGATTTATTTCTTCTGCCTAGAACCTTTATGTTCACCACAGACATGGTCTTCTGGCCCTTCCTATTGTACCCTGAGGATACACACGCATATGTGCCTGCAAAGAAATATATTCTGTGCAATTCTTTCATAAACTCTGACATATTGAAGGTTTTCAATCAAATACAAATCCCACGAAAAATTTTGGAGTAGTCCTTAAAAAGTGTAAAGAAAAGGAAAGACAAGATACACACCAAAAAAGGAGCTGGAGTTTTATCAGAAATACAGGGATTCATAGATTCCACTTGGGGAAAAGTATCAGAAATTAAGAAAGAAAAGAGAAAACAGAATCTAAAATGAATGGATTTTTGCTTAAAGACATAAATAATTCCTGTGTCACACAATGCTAGAAAAAATTCATAAAATGCCTCAAAACTACAAATCATTCATTTCATAGAATGGTTTGCTTCCTGAAAAATCTAACTAGTTACTTATTTTTCCTCTAAGTCACAGAGAAAACATAGAAGAAGCAAAAACAAAAGCAAAATGAAAGGAAATGAAATAAAATACAATGCTTAGAAAAGACTCTTCAAACATTGATAGCTTTACATATTAAATCATTGTTGTCTTTTAAAATCCATATAAAATACACAAAATTATAAAAGGAGAGTCTTTTACTCCCTAGTGGGAGAAAATATAGAAGTATCAGTCAATAAAATATAAAACGTGGGTCCACATTAAATGCATTCTTACTGCTGCTGACTACATATAAAAAGAAAGTGAGAAGGGAGAGGGGCCCTAATATGTTGTCATAATATTGTTATTTTTCCAGAAATATGTGGTGAAAAATTAACAATATATGGATGCAAAAAATATCATGGATTTGGTTTTAAAATGTGTACTTGTGGAGTTACTTACAGTTTTTGGCTTTTCTTTGTACGGTGTTGTAGCACAAAAATTTAAGAGTTCACATTGCAAATATCGAGAAACACTGGCGTTCTGCACAACCTGGTAATTTCTTGCCACCCCCAAAGTATGGCAGCTATTAAACTTCATAAACCTTCTCATTATTTTGTCTCAATGGCATGTATTATTATTATTATTTACTTATCTATTTATTTAAGTAGACAGAGATTATCTGTTAAATAGACTGCCATTTTAAACATGAGTTACATTGGAGGCTGCCAATCTTTCTCTGTATTGTTAGACATCCCTAGAGAAATTTAAACCATGCCAAACATTCTCATTTTCTCCTCTCTCGTTCAATTGTAACCTCATGCTTTGGCCTATGCATTTACTACCCAAAGCAGTTGACTTGAAGGTATACAATAATCTACTGTGTAAATTCAATAGCCTCATCAGGCCTCACCTTTCTTAAACTTTCTAAAAATATGGACAAAGGTGATACCTCCTTGGCTTCCTTTGCTCTTTGATTCCCCTTCTCTGAATATTCCTGTTGAATTCAACCTTATCTCTCATCCTTTCTCCCAGACTAAGCTTAATTGTTCTCCATAATATTTTCTGTGTGTGCCTCTCATTATCTTCCTCAGCAATGCCATGGCTTTCAAATATCACTTTCATGAGAAGAAAGTGTTTGTGTATACATTTTTAAAGACATTTTTGTCTTAATTCTAAATCTTTATTCCCCTCAACTCTCCACTTACCCGGTCATTATTTTACTCTTAAAATATTTTAAGCATATCAAATATTATACTAAAATTTGAATACATCTCTTGCCTCTATTAGTCAAACATCAATTTTCTGTTCTTTAAATGTTTTTATGGACATCCAATCACCATGCATTTTCTTGGAAACGTCCCTTTAATCTGCCCTCATCAAATTAGTCACCACATTGTTTACCTGTCATTTATTTATTGTATTTCTCATATGTAACTTCCTCTTATATTTCATTAATGCTATTCAGCTTCATGGACTCATTGTGTCTTCCTCACAGAATATTTTAATAGCCTTTCTCCTGCTATCACATCTAACTCTAATCTACTCTGTGTAGTGCTGTCAGATTAGTCTTTCTGAATGTGAAAAATGTACAACAGATTTCCATCCTACATAATTTATAATCCAATTGTTTAATCTGACAATCAAGACCTCGTATAATCTGGGCCCATTTTACCATTCCATCATTCGATAATGCCCTGTATTCATGTAAATTGTAAAAATGATTGACATAAATTTAGTGTTTAGTTATTGTTCATGATTTTTTTACAAGCTATTCCTACCTATTGGAAGGCTCTCCCTCAATGTCAATATTTCCAGTTCTGCCTTTTTTTTCTCCTTTTACTCAAAACAATCTGTATAAATTATGTGCAAATATGACACACACAGATACAAATCCTATTATGTGACTGTAGTGATGAATTATAATAACAATATTCATCAAAAATTAAATAGCCTCCATGTCAATTTAATTAACAATCCATTTCTCAATGCAGCATGCGAAAAGAGATTGGACTCTACCAGGCAAGAATATATGGTTAGCCTAATAATTTGATGAGGATTATGCATTGCTATTCTTCCAACTTCAATAACTTGCCCCCATTCAAATTGTATGAATAACTGAGTGCTCTGCATTTCTACATTACTGAGCAAGGTTGCACATTCAGCTGATGGAAACCTTAGTGCCCTGACTCGCTAAACACTGGCTCACTGAAAACTCTGTAGATCAGAAACACTAGTAGCTTGTTGCAGAGAGAAAGCCGCCTGGATTCACATGATCACCTTTTTGATTAACTTTCCTACTCCCATTGCTACCATTTGTCCTCTGTTGCACACAACTCCCTTGAAGGAAAAGATACTCAGTTCTATGAACAGAAAGCTTTTCAAATTCTTGGTTTGTTTTATACCACTCAGATTGCATTTATTGATTCTTAGAAATATTAAGATATGCTTTTGTAGAGCGGCATTATCTTTTTAATAATAGCTCAATTCACTTGGTGGCATTTCTATATCTTCAACATGAGGAAGCATATTGATTGTACTAAAAAGCTACATAAGCAAATTGGGACAGCTTGTTTGAGGGGAAATTACCCTGACCTAAAGAAAATGTGAATGAGTAACCAGCAAAGCAATGCCAGCTGAAGCAACAGTCTGCTTGGGAGCAATTCCCTTCTTTGCAGGACTGCTCAGTGGAAGGTTGGAGCTTAATTTTACTTGCATGCTGTGCTGTGCTGTGCTCCTTCAGGACTTTGCCTAGAACTGCACAGCTTCCAGCAATCAGTCCATGATTTGATTTGCACTTGTAAAGTTGGAAATTGCAGCCATGATAATTAGTATGGATTTCAACATGCTAAAAACAAGGAGTACTATTAAGAATGCAGAATAGAAGAATGCAAGTTGAAGGAAATGAAGTATCAACATTTGCATATTAAGCCAACTGTTAGTCATCTTTCTGTCACTATAATGAAATACCTGAAGAAAAGGACTTATAATGAGACAAGGTTTGTTTTCTCTCAAGGTTCTGGTGATTTCAGAAGGATTCAGGAAGGGGCAGCTATTGCTTTGGGTGACACATCATGGGGAGTGCATGGCAAAGCAAAACACTCACATCATTAGCCACAAACCAGGAGAGTGAAACTGAGAGGACCAGAGGGATCCCAACTTCTTTAAAGGGTACATCGTTAATAACTGAAGGACATCCCCAAAGTCCTGACCTCCTAAAGGTCCACAGTACCTCCGAAGAGTGCCATCTTATATACTAAGCCTTCAGTACATGGGCATTTGTAAAACATTCTGCATCCAACTGTAATACCAGTGCACTGCAAAAATATTTTCTTCACTCATAAATTATGCTCAAAATAACAGCCAAGAAAAGACTTCTTTGCAAGTAATCTACAACTGAGTTGCACTCTTGGCCTCTTTTTAATACTTTATCTTGAGCTAAGGTCTCAATAGGGCTGGGATTTGGCTCAGTTGGTAGAGCGCTGCACTGCAGTCTCTGAGGTCCTGAGTTCAATTCCCAGCACCAAAAAATGGGAGAAGGGCCTGGCAATCCACTCCCAAGGCAATCCCAAAACAGTCAGCCATTGAAAATCCTATGAGGGTCGCTATGAGTCGGATACTGACTCAACAACACCTAACAACAACAACAACAATAACAACAAGGTCTCAGTAAGTTATGCAGACTACCACTGCTCTTAAATCTATGATACTCCTACCTCCACGTACCAAGTTGCTGAGATTACAAGTGTGTGCCACCACACCCAAAGACTTCTAATAGTAGGTAGTGTACCATGTACTGGGCAAATACTTTGTTCAAAAGAAAATGAATGTACTTTCTTTCAGGAGGACTGAGGGGCAGAATTCATGCTTAGTCACATAAACAAATTACCAAACAAAACAAAAGCCCTACAAACTTGTTCTTCCAATTTTTTAGCATTATAAAATTTTAATGATAAAAGTTATAACTTACATCTTGTTCAATAAAATCCAGCATTATCAAAAAATACTTGAACATTTTCTTTCCAAGAAAGTCAGGAAATCTTTTTCAAACTTTCTTCCCAACTCCCCCTACCTAGGTTCTTTTCTTTTCCAGGTATTTTCTCAACATATATAACATATGAATGCTGATTCAAGGGAAAATATTTTTAGTTTAAGAAGTAATGTATCATTTAAGTTTTCTTAACTTGACTTTTCATTTTCAAACCAACAAAATATACAGGAGGACATATATTTGGGAAAACTGGATCTTAACCAACAGTATTTTCCACTTAAAAGATTCAACTTGTTAGAACATTTCTGAATTATATGAGGATAGTAGAGCACATGATGAGCAAGAGCCTACCTAGGGAATTATTAAATGACTAAGTTTTTGCTTCATTTTTATTTACCTAATCTATCTGAAGTGCAAGAAAAGTTTCCAGTTTCTGATTAATGGTGGATGTGCTCTATGCATTCAAGTGAAATCATTTATCATTTATTTCTACTAATTCAATACATCATTTTGATTTAAAGTGATTTAAATCATTGTACATGCACAAATTTTACATAAGCATAATTTTAGAACAAAAATCAGTTTTATAAAAGACATCCATTCCTTTACAAACATCATGCACATTTTTGTTAAACAAAAGAGCCAGGCAGGAAAGTTTATATCAGTATACTTCCATTTGCAGGAAGTTCTAGAACAGACAAAAAAGAAGATGATAATAAATGTCAGAGGACTGATTGTCCAGATGCATCAGAAGGAAGTGAGAAGGAATGGATAAAGGAGCAGCAGAGGCACAAGGAAATCTGTTGAGGTGATGGAAATGTTTCATATATCAATTGGAGTGATGTTTAAGTGGGTGTGTATAGTTGTCCAAACTCTTTGATGTATGTTGTTGTTGTTGTTAGGTGCCATCAAGTCAGGTCTGACTCATAGTGAGCCTATGTACAAAAGAAGGAAACACTCCCAGACATTGTGCCATGCTTGGCACTCTTATTAGTGCTTCTCTGTGATTCATAAGGTTTTTAATGGTAGATTGTTTTGGGAGTGGATTGCCAGGTCCTTCTCCCTAGCACAGTGCCTGGTATTCCCAGGTGGTCTCCCATCCAAAGACTAACCAGGCTGACATTGCTTAGCTTTGGAGATTAGGTGGGATAGAATGCTAGGGTCTATGGCTGCAGACCATTGATGTATACATTGAAAAAAATCCCCACATTTCGTTGCATGTAAATTATACAAATTATTTAAACAAAGTTAGTTTAGTAAGTAAGCAAGTAAGCAAACATTCAGTCCTCAGGATTTGCTGTTCTAATACTAGGGGTCTAATTCCAGACCCCTATTCAGAAAGCCTGTTTATGTTTAAGTTTATAACATATAAACTATGAATCAAAATTAAAAGGAAGGAAAAATCCTATACAGAAAGTGGAACATAATAAAAAGCTAAAGTCAACTTAGTGGAGAAGGGACAATTTAGGGAGTGGAAAGAAGGAGGGAGGGATCTAGCAAAAGAAAGAGATGATGGGAGAAGAAAGGAGGGAGAGGAGGAACAAGCAGTAGTGATGAATGAGAGAGAGGGCACCCTCAAAGTAAACAGCCCAACTTTAATAGTTAGGGAAATAATTATAATAACACCAATAATACCAAAGAATGGTAATAATAAAAATGGGATAGATTATTCATGTAATACTACTGACAATGTAAAAAGATAGATCACTACAGAAAAAACTTTAGACCTTAAACATAATTGGGATCCAAGGCTATATAGAAAAATAATCCCACAAAAAGACATGCAGTGTAGGAAAGAGGCCTTTGGTGAGGGTGTAGAAGAGGGAGGAGGTGCACAAAAGGGTATGTGGGAAGTTATCTATACAATGAAATGCACATATGGAAATGTCACAATGAAATGCATGTCAGCATGAAACACATTAAGCTGTACATTAAAAATTTCCAATTTAAAACAAAAACATATAAACCGAGTACAGATTGTACATTAGAAGAACAGACACTTAGTTTGCAATCTCTATCAGTTTTGTTTACTGGCTTTAATGAAATTTACTTAGCCTGCTTTGAGCATGTCATCACTGATTATTGCTTATCATTTACTTTCTTGGCATAAGAATAAATGTGGCTAAAATATATTTTTCAGTTATGGAATGTGCCTCCACACATGCACAAACACAGTCATACACATATGCACATATATACTCACAAGGCATTTAGAAAAACAGTAGACTTTTCAATTGCTCTTCTAGCAAATTTAGAATGTGGAAAGTCAAAGGCATTCTCTCATATTGTTCCAGCAATAAGAATCGGGGGCCACTGAGCAGAGGCTACTGGGAATTATATCTCAGTACTGTGGAGAAGGTCTGCAGCCGTAGCCCTGTGGCATCTGATCCCATCAGATCTCGGAAGTTAAGCAGGGTTGGACCTGGTTAGTACTTGGATGGGAGACCCCATGGGAATGCCAGGTGCTGTAGGCTTGGGAGACAGACCTGGCAACCCAGTCCCAAAAATCAACCCACCAATGAACACCCTATGAACAGCAGAAAAGCTCTGACAATAGTGTTTCACCTATTGTATACAGGGTCTCTATGAATCAGATACCGACTCTATGGCACCTAACAACAACAACTGTGGAGAAACGGGCTTGGGTTTAGCTCAGTTGGTAGGGTGCTCCTCTGTGCTCTCTGAGTCCCAGGGCTCCATCCCTAGCACTGCAAAAATGGGAGAACATGGCAAACCACTCTTGAAGTAATCCCAAAATAGCCATTGAAAACAATATGAAGGTCCTTATGGGTCAGACCCTACTGGATAGAACCTAACAACAACAACCATGGAGAAAAGCATCAGAATTCTAAACTGTGTAAAACAGAATAGCCATTGAAAACAAGAGCCATTGAAAATAATATGAAGGTCCCTATGGGTGAGACCCTACTGGATAGAACCTAACAACCAACGTGGAGATAAGCATCAGAATTCTAAACTATGTAAAACAGACTATCCTGCTTCAGGACATGTTTCCTCTTCTGGAGACAAAAGACTCTTCTATTGGGTTTCAGCCTGCACAGACTAACTTTCACATCTGATTGTGAATTGTGATGAGCACACAAATATCCTCACATTTTCATAAAAGTGTAGTGAAATATATAACACCAAAGTAAAATGAAAAATTGACTTTACATCTTATATATTGAAAACTGAATATAAGTGTCAGAACTTCTGATCTATAGGATCAATGATCCTTATGAAAATGGCTTCAGTGCTATTGACAATACTAGTAAAAATAGCTAGAATTTGTTTTGCACTTATGGGCCACTGCTATTTTAAGCACTTGGTACGTGTTATCTAATGAACTGTTGGCAAATATTTTATATAAGAAGTTACTATTTTCATTCCTATATTATACCTAGGAGTCTTCAACTTGAATAAATCAAATAGCTTATCCCATGCTTAACAGTACATTTTTGGTACATTGGGATTTTAAAAGGCAAAGATCATAGAATACAGGACCAAAGTTATACAGGAGCATTGACATTGATAGCAGAGAATTGGATCACTTTTAATGCCCATCAATAGAAGAATTGATAAATAAATTCTAATATTGGGTTTCACTAATATACTATATACAAATGGAAATCAGTGAACGATTACTCATCTCGGCATGAGTTAATTTGACAAAAGTTTTAGTTAGTGAAAAAAATCACAGAAGAATATAAAAGGCATATATTTACATACAATTCATAAGTAAATAAAATGTCAGCCAATGCCTTAGGAGGATGCAAGCTAATTTGTTAAGACTATAATGAAAAATATTGTATCAGTATATCTCATATATTCATGGTACTGGGGATTGAACCCAAAGTCTTGTGGTAGGCAAGTTATCTACCACTGAGCTACTGAGGTTTTTGTTTGTGATTTTTGAGACAAAATCTCCTAATTTACTCAGGCTGACTTCAAACTTGTGATCCACCTGCCTCAGTTTCCTGAGTAGTTGGGATTACAAATGTGCATGATTTATAATTTCTTTTTCCACTTCAAATAACTCTCCAGACAACATAATATTGATATGGCTTATATTCAAGTTTTAGCCATTATGGAAGAAACAATATTTGTAGATTTTATCACTTGCTTTTTGAATCTAACAATATATTAATGGTTTTAACAATATATTAATGGGTTTTCATGGGAAATGCAAGAAATAAGTAGATTAACTTTTTAACAAAAACTATCTGAAACTAACCATATAGAAAATTTTACTATTTAAAAGGAATTTGCCAAAGTCCTTTGATTCCTATTTATTTAAGTCATATCCTGATCTGAAATGACTGACTAGCCAATAATTTCCTCTGAACTTTTCCCCAGGATTTGGTACATTGGCTAAACATTTGAGAACACTCATCTTCCATATCAAGTAACTCATTATCATCATCATCATCATCATCATCATCATCATCATTATTATTATTATTATTTTACAATTTACTTAGTACAACTTGATCTCTTCTTTGTCAACATTTCTAGAGTAACAGGTCAGGCCTGGTCTCTGAAGTGTTAGCACAGGACCTGACCATCTGCTGCCAGAGTTTCTTAAGTTTGTCTGCTTGCCCTCACTGAATTCTGACTATGACCATATTTGAATGTTTTTCACTATTTAAAGCAAAATTCACACTACAAGAGTTGTTCCTACAGAAGGGAAGTTGTAAGCAAAGAAAGAGCTGCCTAAATATCATCTAAAGTCCAATTACCAAGATTTCTTCTGGAAATAAGGCAATAGGTATGAAAGATGATGACATTCAATATGAGAAGATGAAATTGTATCAGTATATCTCATATATTGGTAGTACTAGGGATTGAACCCAAAGTCTTGTGGTAGGCAAGTTATCTTCCACTGAGCTACTGAAGTTTTTGTTTGTGAAATATATATGAAAATCATATATTTTCCAGAGAATTTTTTATTCATCTATGTGGCCACCATTTAGAGACTCTTAAGTATTATAATCATTGAAAATACATAGAAAAATAACACATTATCTATCTTCCCAAGATACTGACTGATTATGATGTTCACAATAATATATTTTGGCTATAATTCCAATTAGATGCATGAATACTGTGCAATGGGACCAGGGAAACTTCCCTCCAGGAGCATTTTGATATCTAAGCTGAAGAAACAGTCAAGAAATCAAACAACACATTGCACTGGGAAAAGTTGTTGCAAAAGAACTCTTTAAAATGTTGAAAAGTAAAGATGTCACGTTGAAGAAAAAGGTACCAGACTCATGCCATGACACTTTCAGTCACATCATATGCTTATCAAACCTGGTTGTTGAATAAGGGAGACAGGAGAAGAATTGATTCTTTTGAATTGTGTCTGTGGAGACAAATAATGAATAGACCATAGGCTGCCAAATAAAACAACAGATCTGTCCTACAGGAAGTGCAACAGGTGTGCTCCTTGGAAGCAGGGATGGCTACACTGTGTTTTATGTATTTTGGACATGTTGTCAAGAGGGAGTGATCCCTGGAGAAGTACATCATGTTTGGGAGAGTGGAAGGTCAAGAAAAAAAGGAAGACTGTCAACTAGATGGATTGACACAGTATCTGAAACAATGGGCTTAAACATAAAGAGTATCATGTGCATGGCATGGTGTCAGGTAGTGCTTCATTCTGTTGTACATAAGGTTGGACCCAACTGAATGGCTACTAACAAGAACAATAAGCTGAATCTTGAATATCAATAAGGACATAATTAGAAAACAATTATTCAATTATTGATTACTGATATATGCCAATAATTGAGTGAAAATTTTATACATTTATTTAATGTAATGCACAGAAATTTTATTAGGCTACTGCGTTAGCTTAACATTATTATAACAAAATACCAGAGATAATCAACCTATAAAGACCAAAGGTTTATTTTTTGCTTTTATTTCACATCCCCCACCCCATGGTGGTGATGGTATTGAATCCCAGTCCTTTTACATGTTTGCCTAATGTCCCCAGCCTGGAATGGTATATTTTGGATTACAGTTTCAGAGGCTCATTTCAATGATATGTCAGTCCCATTGTTCAGGGCCTAGAGTAAGATGGGAGTGTGTGACAGAATAAAACCCACATCATGGCTAAGAAGCAAAAAAAGGAAAAGGAAGAGGATAGGGTCCCACAATTGCATTTGAGAGCAAACCTCCACTGACTCAAAGACCTCCCACCATACCCCACCTCTTGAAGGTTCCACCATTTCCCAATAGCACCACTCTTGGCAATCAAGCCTTTAACACATGGGTCTTTGAGGGAACTTCAAGCCCCAACCTATAGCCGTTACATTGTTTTAGCCAATATGTGAGATAAAAACTAAATTTCAGAAACATGAAAAGGAAGTTTTAAGGATAGAGACTAGAACAAGGGGATGAGGCAAAAATAGAGTATGTGCAATTAGGAAAATGACACAACAAAATTTGGATTAGAGTTAATTCAAAATGTAGCGATTGTGTTGAAAATGTAAAGATGGTAATGAACTACAAAATTTTAAAAGTTTTAACTACAGTTACAAGCGCAGTAAAATGTGCTATTATTAAGGTGAAGTACTTTGCACATGCAGACTACATAGAAATATCTTTAATGGAAGAATGAATTTTCTGGATTTTCTTCTTTGTAATTTAACAATCATTTCATATCTACTTTAAATGATAGTTTCAATGTCTTTTGTAGATGAAATTGGCTATCACCTTTATACTTTATGAATTAAAATTTCTTAGCTATTATGTTTAATGAGAAAGACTACGTAATATTTATCAAAGTGTATATTAAGCTATTATAATAATTAAAACACTAAAACAGACTGCATACTTAAAAAAACCTTGTAAAGTTTCTGTCCTAACATTTCCAAAGGTTTTATTTAACTTTCAAGGCATGAAAAGCATATAAATTCAGACAACATGTTCTCTGGCAGTGAAAAATCAAAGGTGAAAGTCCACTTACACTTCTTATGAACTTCTAATGATGTCTGCCAAGGAAACACTTATCACTATCAGAAACATTTTGCTATACTTGCCAAAAAATAATTACACACAAACATTTTTGAGATCATTTGAATGCCAAGAAAATCTTTCTACATCCTCAAGGAACTTTAAAGAAACACTTTAAAATAATGAACTGCCTCCTATTTTCCTCTATTAAATGATTATCTGATGTCAGATCCTTGTCACTTAGTTATAGCTTAATTACATGGCAGCACTACCATGTGGGGAATTACAGACTAATGTCATGCTCACCTAAAAGTAGTTTGCTTGCCACCTGCCTTTTGGTCCTGAGGATGACATCAACTACTGCAGAAGCTGAGAGCAAAATGTTATTAAGAAACATAAATGTTCTCTGAGGTCATAATGAATGGCTGCTAAAGAATAAGCTAAGGACAAGTGCATCTCTTCCTGGAAGGAATGCCATCACCATGGTTCTACCATGGGAGACATAGATTCCTAAAGAACCTCACCAATCACTCCATGAAAAGTGACCTGAATTATAATTTTATTCTCCAAATATCTGCTTAGAAATATCAGAAAAGCTGTTTATTCTCTACACCCCAGGCTCCCTGTCTTGGGGTTGAGGATACATTCTCCCACATCAGAAGGACATAATTAATTAAGGTGCAAGCATTTTCCAACCTGTGGATGAAGGTGACAGGTGCAAATTACCATTTGAAAGAGTGATTCATGTCACAGAGACTAAATGCTGACTAGGAAAGCTTAAATCAACCCTGTTTGAAGTTCTATTATTTCTTAAATGCTGACAGAGAATCCACAATTACATACAGCAACTAACAGATAAGATATACTCCCTGCCCTCTGAGTCGGCCATTTGAGTGAAACAGATGGTAAGATTACAGAATGAATGTTAAAGCAACACGCAAGGAAGTCACAATAGATTTTTACCATCCAAAAATGTTCTGCAATAGCATTGCCATTGGGCAAAGGAGACTTAGATAATAGAAATTTCTAAATTCAGATTTTTATTTGCATTTTTGCAAGGGTACTGAGCAGCTAAGCTTTCTTTGGTCGTCCAAATTCTAAAAATGTGTTTTTACAATAAGTATCATTTCCCATTCTAACATTTACAACAAAATTTAGAAATCAAATACATGAGCATTTTAATGCACATGACTATTGTTTACATCATGATTACTGTTAAAGGATATTACTAATGACAAATAATTATTTCCATAAGTTAAGTAATGGGTTAGTTCTTGGCACTGATAAGACAAGGTAATTTTATGTGAAAAGAAGTATCTTAATATGCCTTTGAAGTAAAGTCCAATACTTTCTGGAGAAGTAGGGGAAGGAAGGAAAGGAGGAAGGAAAGGAGACTAAGAAGAGAAAACTTGCACATGCCTGTAATCCCAGCAACTCAGGAGGCAGAGGCAGGAAGATTGAAAGTTCGAGACCAGAGGCAGTGTGCGTAATTTAGAGAGAACCTGTCTCAAAA